>WBMW01001648.1:1971782-2020285 GCA_013396635.1 Penelope pileata
GGTGTGTGTGAATGTGAAGTTCCTTCTAGGTGAAGGTGGAAAAGGTGAACTTTGTGTCCGCCCTCCCCTCCTCCTCTTGCTGTAGCATCTCTGTGTGATCTTCAGCTGGGACAGAGGACAGAAAGGTTATGGGATCTGGTCAGGCACACATCTTCAGGCAGTGCTTTGACTTTAAGGCTGAATTTACACTCTGAAAAGTCAGGGGAAATCTAAAGTAGCTGCCTGTTGCTTAGAGAATAAAGAGAAAGAATGCTTTGACATCATATTTTGTTGTTCCTAATCCCTACGCTAGCTGGTGTTTTTGTTTTATTATTTTTTTTACTCTCTTCTGTGTTTAATGTGGTCCCTTAAATTGCTTAAGCTTCTTTTTAGTTTCTTCAACTCAGTTAAATCAGATTCCCCAGTACCCTGAAATATAAAATACATGGAGGTTTTCTCTAAAGCATAGTTTATGCAAATAATTCCCTCTCTGCATTCCTGTGCTAGAGTCAAGCACTGCATATCTGATTGGGCTCTTAATGACTTTTGGGAATCATTTAAATATCTAGCTGACTAGCCCAGTTAATAATCAAAGCTGCAGCTCCTTGAAGCAGGAGTGACTCGTGGAAGAAGAAGAAAGCTTCTGGTTATTTCTAAGCCGTGCTCCTGCCCCTTCACCGATGTGCAAACTCTGAAGGGCACGGCGTTATCAGATGTTCCCAGGCAATGTGCATCCTTTCTGTCTTGCTCCCAATCACACATTCAGGTGATGCAAACTGCCAACTTGGTTGCTGAACATCTGTTGCCTGTGCATCCCATTGCAGGCAGATCACTGGAGCTTGCAGATTAAGCAGTTCAGGGGCAAATTTAGTGTTTGAATTGCAGATTTTTCTAGGGGGGAGGTCCATAGATGTTGCGGCGGAGATAACGCTTGGGAGGTGGCTGTCTTTACTTCTGTGTGCTTAAGTGTGCCCTGATGCTACTGGTGCTATCTGTGAATGAATCAGAAAGCAGGAACACTGGGATTTGCCTTTGGAATTACTAATCTAATTCAGGGTGTCCTTTTCAAAATAAAACACTACTGTATTCTGATGTTTGTCCCGATTTTTAAGGTATTTTCAGACCATCTCGCCTAATGACTCCTGAAGTTTCTCTGAATTTCTGAAATGATTTCTACTTTTGTTGTCTGTTCTAGGGAATCATGGGTTATTGTCCTGTGCTGATACTGCTGGTGGCATGGCATCCAGACAAAACTATGCTTCAGTTTAAAAAAAAAAAACAATAAAAATAAACTGTAAGTTTCCCTTTCTCTTGCGCCCCAAATTTCTCTCGGAAGCTCAGACATGATGTTAGTACTACCTTGTGGCATCTCTGTATCTTCTTTTGTGTCCTGAATGGCAGTATTTTCTGAGGCGTGCTGCTTCTCTGATTTATGAATCAAGATATATTCCACCAGAGAGAATGAGGGCCTGGGGGAGGAGAGCAGGGCTTTGATCTCGCTGTGCTTTTGAAATATGACTGTAAAATCTGAATTAGATTGTAATCTCTTTGGGGCAGGGACATCTTTGTTTGCCCTATACAGTGCATAGCATGCTTTGGGTGCCATGTTATCAGCAACAGAGGTTGAGTAATGAGCGATGCTCACAAACTGTATCTATTGACCCTGCAGAGCAAGGATCTGTTCTTTCCTTGTCCTATAATTAATAGCGTGTTTTGATTTTATTTTTTTTTTTCCTGCTCTTTATCTCCTTAGCAGCTGGACTTTCCTGGGTTCTCTGACCAGAGATGGATTCACTCCAGCTTCTCCTGGTTTGCCGTAAAGGAGCTCTCCTGAGGTTTCCTCCCCTTTCCTGTCTTTCTGTTTTTTTTTTTTCTTCCCATATGTGAAATGTGCATGTGGCTCTGCTTTTTAGGTGAACGTTGGGGTTTCTGCCCATTCTGTTTCTGGTGATTGGAACTGGAGGATGTATGTTCCAGTTTTCTCAGTGGTTAGATCTGTGCAGCTTTAGGTTAAGGGGCTGTCCCATGCCAGGATGCTGCAGTGGGCAGGGTGTTCACCTAATGACAACCACTCTTTGACAAGGGGAGAGCAAGATGGGCTTTGATTCTTTGAAGTGAGCTGGCTGGGAAATACAATCCTTGTGGAAACTGTTTCAAAGAGGACTATTTCCCAGTCCGTTTGATAAGATGTAGGAGCACTTTTTAGATTTTTGCTCCTTCCTAAGCGAATAGATTGTCATTCAGAGGGAGAGAGAAAAGACACCTTCTTGGAGACCCACCAAACTACCAGAGTTAAAGCTGATACACTTAGGTGATGTCTCCAGTTCAGTTGCCCACAGGTGCTTTTGTTGTAAGATGGCATGCCTTGGATCTCATTTCACATGGGCTGCCGAGCTGTGTCCTTAAACACTCGCCTAACTGTCTTAGTTCTTCAGCTACAAAGGTTTGTTAACAAAGGCTGAAATTTCTTGCATCTCCAGCCAGGAACAAAAAGGTAAAGGACTTGTGAAAGACAGGGGGAGAGCTCCAAAGGAGACTGTGCTGGCAGATGACTACAGCAAATCTTACGGCCCTGTTCAGCGCATTGGTCTCTCCAGAGTAGCTGATGGCATATGTGAAATGCAGCAAGTCCTTGGGCTATTGTGTAACTTGGGGGATGCATGCAGCCGCTGTTCATAATTAATCATTTAAGCAGCAGTAAAATCAAGTGACTTTCCTGACAGTATCCAAACTGCTGACCTCAATGCATTTTAAAAGTTCGCTGGATACTGAACCTCGAATGACCCATGGATGGATCTCGAATAATAATTTTCATAATCCTCAAGTCATTATCTTAAGAGGGAACGTATTGTTCTCCTAATTAAGTCCGTCCACACGCTGTGCATCTTCCCATGCAAATGCACTGTGCATAAACTAATTAAAAGAAATATACAGCCACAAGGACTTAAACTGTCTTTTATGCAATCTCTTTAAATTATAAGGAGCCCTCCCTCCTCCCCCTTCACACACAATCTAACAAGGGATTCGGCACCATATTCAGCAGGGAAAACCACTGAGCAGTTTTGGATCAGAATGTGGAATTCCCCAAAAATTTATTAGAAAGCCTTTATTTTATGACATTTTTGTGAGGAGTCTGGATGTGTAGAAGACCTTAATTAAGAGAGAGTTATGATCGCTTAATAGGAGACAGTCCCTGCCCTGAAGAGCTTACAGTCTAAACAGAGAAGACAGCCAAAAGCTGAAGGAGCCTCACTTTGCAGTTAACAGCTCAGCCATTGAAGAGTTGAATGACTTTCTCAAGGTCATATGTACAGAGCTGGAGACTGGAGCCAGTTCAGCTCCAGCTCTGCAAGGACATGGTTGTTTTACCTTTAGCAGTAGGCCCAAAAGGCACAGTGCTTAGAAACCTATCTGATGCAGCAGAGAGCAATTTCCCAGTGAAACTTGCTGGTATGGGGTTGTAGCTGAGATGTGGCTGCAAGTCTGCTTGGCTGTTTTCTGTGGTATTCCAAGTTCTTGGGTGGGGTGGATGCTGTCCCACTGGAAAGCAGTGTGTTAAAGAAATGTTGAATCATCTTAAAACATCATCTTAAACCATTTTCTGCCATCTCTCCCTGCTTATGCCTCAGCAGCACTGCACAGATGTAGCGGTAGCCCTGTGCCAGCAGTGTGTGTTCGTGCTGTGTGTGCTTCTCACGTGGTTTTGATGAACCCCAGACTGGTGTTGGCTTGTGTTTAGTTCTGGCAAGAACATGGATGAGGCAGGTGGAAGGATATTGTCAGGGTCAGCCTCTTTGCTGTAGTCCCCTTGGGACTGCTGCTGGCATTGCCTTTGGCTTCTCTGCAGGAGAAGCAGGCTGGAAGCTCTGAATGTGCCCCACTTGCTACTTGCACTCCTCTCGTAGGATGTGTCAGTACCTGGTGCCTGCACATCTGCCAGAGCACTGTGACACTGCTGCTTGCTCTGTAAGAAATCGAGAGCATTCCCACTTCCAGAGGGAGTTAGTTGTTGCAGAAATGGGTGTGGACTGGATTTGTATTAACTGCTGAGATGCACAGCTTTGAGCACTGTCAGAGAGGGGCTCTCAGACCCTTACCTCATTTTGAATGGCAATTTGCACATACGCTTTTGAGAAAGCAGAGTTCTTTGCTCTTTTTTTACTAGTGGATGTTTGGAAATGCAAAGCGGAAGGTGAAATGTCCTTAGGCTGCTCTTGGTTCCTGTCTGATTCTTTGTAAGTGGCTGGTTTGCTGGCAGCATCCCTTCCAGTGCAGCAGCTGCAAAAGGAGGTGAGGAAGAGCCTGGCCCTGCCAGCGGGAGGCCCCTGCAGCGCAGCATCGGAACCAGACCAAGCAGTTCTTATCTGATGCAGCCTGCAGAGCAGACAGGACTGCAGCGGTCAGTATGATGGGAATGTGGTGGGTGGACTCTACCAAGAGAAAAGAAGCCCTCCCCTCTATGGATGAACCTTCATCTCTCCGAGATGCTTCCCCCCTCTCCAGTCCTCATTCCGGCAAGAGGGAGGATCTTTTTCCCCATCCAGCGATGAGATGAAAGAGTGCCCCCCATTTGACACTTCATGAGTTGGCTGAACCCTACAAAATGATCTTCATAAAATCCTGATTCCAAAGCATCAAAGCCTTTTCCTGACTGGTAAAAACCCTAAAAATTCCTGGAAGAACTGCCAAAGGGCAATGGGGCTGATTCTGTCAACTGCCTTTGGTTAGAGCTGGGTTTGGTTATTTATGGGGGCCAAGGGAGGCAAGAACTTTCCAGATGGGCGGCTGAACCAAATATAACAATGATAACAATCACTGCAGTTATGTGAAGGGAAAAGAATGCCTGTGGTGAAGGCCTGTGTGAGGCACACTTCTCTGTGCTGGAACATCCCCCAGTGCCGTGCTCTTGTGGCATCCCAGCCTGTGCTGTTTCCTCTCTGGGCATTGCACGGACCCCTCCTGTGTCTGCTGAAATGGGGCCTTTGCTGGAGGAGGATCCTAGCTAACTGTGATGCTACTCCTCAACCAGTGCATAGCCTTGTTAGGTAAATACCAGATTCTGCTGAAAACAACCAGGGGAGTTAGGTCCCAGGTGCTATGAGGTGTGATCCCACTGCAGCGAGATGAGAGCAGGGCTGTTCTGAGGCCATGCATGAAACCTGATTAGCAGCATGATTTTTGCTTCCTCGGAAAGGTAACAGTGGTTTGGCGTCTGGGTCACACTGGGACTCCAAGGAAACGTGCCCCTTGCTGAAGCACACTGACATTTCCTGGAGCAGATGTCTCTTGTCAAATTGTATCTCAGACAGGATTGGGGAACGAGAGATCCAGGCTGGTATGTGGGGTATCAAGTGGGTTGCATGGAAGCCTTTGGATGAAAGTAGAAGGTGTAAAGGTGAACAATTTATCTGAAAAGTCTGGAGAAATTTGCTGTTGTCATTCAAAATCTTCTAGGTTCTTAAATCATCCTAAATATTTATGCTGATCACTTAGAGCACTGCTGGTGTGTGAGGCAGTCAGGGCCAAGTACTGTCTCTTCTCCAAATGCTTTGCAGTTTAGGAGCACAAGGGAAGAGAAAACATTAGAAAAGGAAAAACATATGGGACTGGGACTGATCATTAGGTCTTTGTATGCATCCCAAAATAGAGGATGAAGATTAATTCATTCAAGAAGGAGGCTTGCTTGCCATCTACTTTGAGAGGAAGCATGCTGAGTATCTGGTGTTAAGTGGGAAGATGGCTTGGAGTCAGGACTGAGTGGGAGAGATGAAATATCTGGTGAGAAGGGAAGTTTGCTGGAGAGAGTTGGAGCTGATGACTGCAAGCTGCCTTTGGCAGAGCGTAGCCCTGGATTTCCCGTGTTAGTGCGGGTTTGGATGCTGCATGAGTGGTTAATGGCACTCAATTAGCCAGTCCAGTATCATCACCTTCCTCCTGTTGATCTTTACTCTTGGAGGTGTCCTTTGGTGAAAAGCCTTCGGTACTCTCATGGAAAAGATATGCAGAATTCTTTCTTGGGCAATTGCGTTTTTCCGCAGCGTCCTGTTGTCCTTTCTTTGGGCCTGGTATTTGCCCTTCTTGGCCTCACCTGTTGAGCAACACATTTACACTGCTGAAGGGGTGCTGAGGCTCAGCATACTAAGGTTGCTGTAATTCCAGCTCTAGGTAGGTCTAATAAAATCAGGGAACAACTTACCCAACAGGCAGCCTTACTCAGTTGGTTTTTATTGTTGTTGTTTAGGTCAGGTTCTCCATCTGCGTTCACATTCCTGCCCTCAGGTCTCAGCAGCTGTGGCCACAGCCATCGGTCAGCAGAGGTGCTCGCTGCTCTCCCTGCTCCTCTGTCATTGGCAGACCCTGCTTGCAGCAGCTGGGCAAAGAGGAAGCCAGGATGAGGTGAGTGGTTTGTTCGCTAGCGAGATGGCAGGAGCCTTGGTTCTTGTTCAAGGCACAGGAGATGTTGTTGATGTTCTTATCGTAGATCTTAGCCTGAAATGACACTCTTCATCCACGCTTTCTCTCCAGCTTATTGATGAAAATGGAGCGTTTTCTCCTGCTGTCTCCAGCCTCTGGAAAGCCCCTAGACAAAAGAATTTTTTCAAACACATCATTTCCTTTTGTGAATCAAATTCTAACCCCTTAATGTTCAGCAAATAATTTGTTCCAAAGGGACCTTGTTGTATGTGATCGTAATTACATTTGGTTTTTAATAATCATAAACACTCTTGTTTTCTAAGAACCAGCAAAACTGATTTCCAAATCATTTAATTTGAATGGCATGTTTTGTGTTTGTGTAGCATCTTCTCCCCCCATACACACTTCTAAAGAAAAACAAACAATGTGTTTAAAAAAAAAAAAAAAGCAAGTGTGTTGGGGGGGAGAAACCTTGGAGAACTTTAAAAGACTAAACCTGAAAAGGGAGGGTGGGATCAGCTAATTTGTCCCTCTTTTGTGTGGTATATTAAGCCTTTTGTTCTGGAACGCATGGGTTCAGTGGGAAAGCGGTTTTTGATATATAATGTATTTACTTTTGCTAATTAATTAAAGCAGTATTCATATGAAAATGCCGACTGATAATGGCTTTCACAGCAACAACTGTGTTTTTTAAAGTAGCAACTTTTAATTACAAATTGACTGGCAGAAATATATAAACCCAAATATTGTTCCACTGATTTCCTTTTAACTGTGTTACTCTTGCTTGATTTATCGGATTAGGGCTTTTCACACATAGTGCGTACAAGATATTGTTTTTAATGAGAAATTAAAAGATTACCAACAATACCCATAAACCATTAAAAACACAAACTCTAGATGAATGGTAATTAGACAGAATGATTTGAGGCTGATAAATTGAAAGCAATTAATGTATTTGTTTGGGATTCTGAAGATAGCTGTGTGTTCCAGAAAGCACTGAAGGGCTCAGATTTGGTGCTGGATTGCATGCAGAGATACCTGCGCTGCTTCAAGTGTCTGGGTACCAGGAAGGCACCAGTGGAGAAGATGCTGAGAGGGCTCCCTGGGCTTTGAGAGAGGGGGAGAGGTGCGAGGTTACGCGAGGGGCTTTGTGGGGAGGGCTGCAGGGATGGATCAGAGCAGGGCTTCCTTGGATCAAGGCTTTTCTGTGACATAATGTAAAGGAATTCTTGAGGAGACACGAGGCGGGGGAAAGTGCTTAGGGCAATTGTTTCTTGTCTGTGCTGTGGTTAATCAGTGCTGAATCTTCTGCTTAACTCGAGCAATCCTCAGTGAGCCTGTGTGAGATGCTCCCTTCTGGGAGATGAGGAAAAGGCTGCATTTGGTGGTAGCAGTGGTTTGTTACCCCAGCAAGAGCACCCTGTGTCTACTTCTGCTCTTGCTCTTGGCAAACAAAATGTTTCAGGATGCTATTTCTGCGAAAGGCAGTGCTGTTAGGTGGCAACACGTCTTGGTTTTGTGTTCCTTGTGCTTGGGTCTAGGACAGAGCTTACTATGATTTCCTATCCAAGGAGAATTATGTAGGACACAAAAATCATGTAAAAAATCAAGTCAACTCCTAAATCAAGATAGAATGTCTCTTCTCAAAAATAGTAAAGCAAGAGTCCTCTACCCCAAAACCTAAAGCCGCAGATGACACGTGATCTGGACAATTGAAGCATCTCATTTACTTTTTTTAAATTTTCAAGTCTTTTCCACGTGTAAATTAAGCAAATATCAAAATAAGAAGTAATGGCAAACAAACAGCTGAAACCTTTTTCCTATTTTCCCCCAAGTCAGGAATAGTCATTGGAGTCAAACCTTTCTTACACACAATGTTGTGTGTGCGATAATTTGGTGTTTCTGATGGCAGGGAGGAGGAAGGTCTCATAAAAGAAATTCTTGACATGAAATTGTGCAAGTGGAACTCCCTCCTTCTCCACCATCAGCTTATCTCTCTATTCCAATCCCTCCTTTAGATATGTTTCTTCCATGAGGCTTTTCAGTGCTTATCCGCTGCAGAAAGAAATGCATTATTTAACGAGGCAAGAGCAAGAGAACAGTGCGTGCCCTTCACGTTTAACCATCAGCTGCTGGTATCTTGTTCAGAGAATCAGGTTTTCAAAGGAGCTCAAGCTCTTGAAAGCCCTTGGCAGAGCAGATGCTGGTGGGAGCTCAGTTCTTTTGAAAACCTGGCCATCAATTTCCCAGTGGGAATTGTTGGATGGAACCAGAGTTGTGTTTTTTTTTTTTTTTTTTTGAAGTTTATCCCTAAAAAAGTGATGTTCTCTGTGGAACCTCTGTGGCTTGTCGTATTTAGGAGTCAACTCTTTCAGTTGCTGACTACCTTCCAGGAATCTCGCAGGTGCTCTGAAGCTTACACCTGCTGGAGCAGGAGCCCTGCATTGAGTCCCTGCCATGCTCTCTGCTGTGCCTCCATCCCTGCATAAAACAGAGATGTTTGGTTCCATGTGATGCTCGTGGAGGTGTCATGGCTGTCCTCCATCCCGCTGGAGTCATGGTTGGTTGCAGAGAAGAGCAGGTGCGTTAGCAAGGGGCATCTTGCTTCCAGGGGTGAGCTGGGCATGGTACAGCTTAACCCAGAGGGTTTACTCTAGGGAACATTTGCTGGGTTGCTGCCACTGCTGTAAAGCAGTGTCTTGGGCATTTCATTAAGTATTTTTTGTCCCTTGTGCACCAATTCAGCCATCAAATTAACAAATAAGATTCCTGGAGGAGCCACCTGGGACCTATTGCAAAAGCTGGATGCCAGTAAAATCCAGTTGCATGTTGCAAAAGGGAAAAGGCCAATAAGGAAACAATAACAGAAAAGCTCTATTAAAAAGGCATATGGATACAATGTTGCTGGCCCAGTTAATGAACCTGTTATATTCAGTAGTGCAATAAAATCTGAAGTAATTGCAAATGAAACTTAATGCCTTGTAAAAGAGCCCGGCTCCTTTTTGAAATGAAGGCCGGATCCAGCAGGAGGTGTATGTGTGCTGCACAGCTTAAATCGTGTTTTAGGAAGCATCCGATCAGCTGTGGATGATGCTGAGGTTGTTTCCAACGTTCCTGCTTTTCAGGCCAGCCCGGCCTTCTGCAGGAGGATGTGGAACAGGGCAGCACATGGAGAATGTGACCTCGACCCCGTGCGTGTGGGATCCTGCGTGCTCTGGGCTTCCCTGCAGGCTCAGGCGTCGCTTCAGACTGCTGCAACCAGGAAGCTGTTCAAGTGATGGTAAATTTTTCCCCTTTTCTCAAATTCCTGTGTTTTACCATCATGTTCTGACTAGACTGGAGGCCTCGAAAGCCCTACAAGAGCAAGGCAGAGGAGTCCTTCCAGCCTTCCCTGTACACATGTTCATTCTTCCTTTCTCTTTCGCTACACGATTCCTGCCTGCTTCAGACAAACTCCATTTGTAGAGGGAAATTAGATTAAGAGCCTCATGATTTTGCTGTCTATTGAAGGCTTTGGATTGTAACAGTTTCCCTAAGTCCTAGGGATAAATTCTGATTGTCTTCACTCGATTCTCAAGTCGAGCTTGCTTTATGTGAATAAGAAGTATATAGAAGGGAGGGGATTTGCAGCACCACCGTATTCTGGTGAGGCTAGAGATGATTTGTTTTTTGTTTTTTTTTGGTAATTTAGTACCTGGTTTCTGGGAATTAAGTAGCTGCTTGAGAGTTTTAGCTTCATTTTAAAGGCATCTTTCTAGTCTCTGTGTTTGTGTAAACTCCATCCCCCCACGTAATTTGAAAATGTGACTTGGTTATGCCTGAAAGACTCGGGATCCAGAAGGCAGAGAAAAATAACTCGAAGCTGATTGTTATTAAAAACAAACACCACCACCCCCTCCCCAAACTGACGGTGTTTCAATTCCTGGGTTTGCGTTGCTGATTGTGGGCCAAAGGAAATGCAGGCAGGTAGAAGCCTGACCTGCACCTGATTAGAAGCTGGAACCTGGCAGTTTGCTTCAAAATGGCCTGAGCCTGGTGAAGAGCTGCTTGCAAAGTGGGGCGAGCAAGGGCAGAGTGACTGTCCCGGAGGGAAATAGGAGCCCTCAGGGAAAATCCTTCCTACTTCCACCCATAAAACTTCATTTTTCAGGAGACGTGTAACAGTCCTGCAAAGGGTGCCATCCCCTCCTCCTTACTAATCAGGTTTTCATTTAATTTGCAATGCTTCGTTTCCCCACATGATTTGACTATAGCTGGTAGATAAAGCTGTGAACAGCCCCTTTAAGTTCAAATGATGGTTCTAGCTGCGCATTCCTCAGTTAAAAATGTGCGGTGTCCTTCTCTCCTGGCATGTGCTAGCAGAAGTCATAGGGTGCAGTCTGAGAAATAGTCCATGCTGTCTTTATTGTTGTTCTTTCCTTCCTCTGATGGCATGAGTCAGGGGTACTGCTGGTCTCTGAAATGACAGTGTCTCCATTCCAGCAGTTACTCTGTCCATTCCATTGTTTTACTGAGCTCTGGCAGGCTATAAAGTTTATCTTGAGTCTGTGCAGTTGACAATAAGGGGGCAGATTTCTGAAATTCTAGTGGGATTTCTAGAGAAAGCTCCTTCCCACTTTCCCCCTCGAAAGGAAGCAAACTCCTCCAGCCCAGTTCTTTCTGTACAGGGCTGGGACTGGATTCCTTTATTGGTTTCCTGTGTTAACCTGGGTTTGACTTGGCTTCTGTCAAGGTTCTTGCTGAAATTGGTCCAACGCTTTATCCTCACAGCCACCCACACTTGTGAATTCCTCAGTGTCATAAGTTGGTTAAGACCCATGCAAGTCACGGCACCTCTCCGTCTTCACCCCTGTGAAGCTGTGCAGCATTGTAAATGTAGGAAAGTGCAAATAGAGCCAAGGTGGGGAGCTTTCGTTCTCTGAAACTAAGAGATGGAGGCAGTGAAAGTGTAGTCTGTGAGAGGGTATTAGGACTTTTCAATAGTTAAAAACAAGACTGTCCCTTAAAACTGGGTGTGAAGTCTGCCCAAGTCAATGGAGAGAGTTGTGTTGATGTCAATGAACTCTGGATCAGTCCCTTCCAAAGCAGCAAGGAATGTGGTCCTAATCAGATGATGCAATTGTGGCTAATTGCTCATATATTGGCAGCTGGATACTGTAGGGCTAAAAATAGGACCTAGCATCTATGTAGTATCCTAAATATGACTTCAGGTCTTTCTGAAGTGCTCGTTAGGAAAGGGACAGATCCTGTGCTCAGGAGGGTATTACAGCAGTGAATATTATGTGTTTTGGAAACTCAGCCCTTTGTTTGCTTAAATGAGAACACTGGGTATTTTTGGATCTGGCTCCAGCTGTAGGTGTTGAAAGCTTGAAAGCTGATTTCTGAACAAATTTTAAAGACTGCCTCCCTTTCCATTTCAGAACTGAATTTTGCAAGGTGTTATGTTCCTTCAGCTGCTTTTGATAGCACTGAAATTGCATGAAACATTTTAGGGCTATATGTATAGATAGTCAAAGACCTTAGGACCGCTGTTGGATTTGGTTATTTAGATCAAGGATATAAACATTTGAGATCACTTTAGAAACAGCAGGCCAGCCAGCAATTTCACATCTAGGGCTTGATTTGAACAGTGAAAACACAGCAAAGTTGGGGCATATGATCCCAAGACTGGGGTTGTCTAAACATGGAAATCACTCAGAATTCAAGTCAGAAAAAAACAAGTGTAAAAACACTGAATAAATGCAGTGCTCATGGGTAGCTAATGTTCCCACCCAGGAGCTCTGGTATGCTCAGGACACAACCATTACCATCTAAAATCCTACCTGTCCTGTCACAGCCTGGATTTGGTCTCCTTGCCTGTGGGTTAGACATCAGGAACATAAAACAAAATGCGTGCACAAAACCCTTGTGTTTCCTTTGCAAAATCAGGCTGTGCACATAGCTAATTCTTTTCATGTTAATCTACACTTACAACCCGATAACAAGTTAGAGCTTTCTTCTAACCAGGCTTGATTAAATTTGGAAGATTTCTTCCCAACAGGAGAACCCTTTCTGCTTTCATGCAGTAAACATGATTTTGTGCTTTCTGTATTTCTCTTTTTTATTTTTATTTCAGGAATTCTTTTATTATTATTATTATTATGAATAAGCTAGTTTTAAATCAATTTCAACAGCTGGAATTAATTTTCCTGTTACTGACTCTTCACTTGGGCCTGTCACAGAGCGGGAGGCTTTCTATTAGCATAAACATAACTGAAAGCTCTGGAATTTGCATTAATGTACTTTTAACAAGTTGACAGTCTTTTGGCACACGCTCCTGAGATCTGAGAAGCAAGGGGAAAAAAGACTGTATTATACCTTACACTGGCTGGATTGTAAGAAGCTGTCAGGTAAAACCTCAGGTTACTTTTCCTCCTGCAAAAATATGGGACAAAGTATCCACTCATAAGCAGGTGCATATATCTGACGATTTTGCAGAGTCCTTACTGCTTGCTCCTAGCCTCTGACAGAGCATGCTCGTGACTCGAGTGAGCAGTTTTCTTGTTATTTAATGGATGTGGAACTCACAAGCGCTGGAGGTGCTGAGGTGCAAAATATTTTACAAAGTTTTTAAACGGTCTCAGGAAATGTTTAGTTTGGTGAAAAAGGGCTGTGGATCCTTTGAAAAGTGATTCAAACCCTGCTAGACACATTGGACAGTGTTAAATAGGGAGCTGGTCCTGCAAGCCCCTTGTTGCCTTGAGGCAGGCAAGAGGGCTCAGCACGGCTGTTCTGCCAGAGTGATAAAATCACGAGACCTAAGGACTGAGACAAAGGCTTTATGCATTTGTTTAAACCAAATAATTACAGTGAGGTCTTTGCATCTATTTTTGTCTCTAAAGTGGCGAGTGAATGGTGGTTTGAACCTTTCCCTCATTAGCTGCAGGACCAGAACGCAATTTCTGGATGAGCAGAAGCTGGCATTCCCACCAAACAACACTGCTGTGGTGTCAAGGCCTTAAGCAGATGTAGAAGTGCCTGTGTGCATGGATGCTGCTGTGGCTGGAAGCTGAGAGTTACCTGAGCCCTGCACCACAGGCGTCAGCCGTGCAGACAGCGAACTTTGGGTGGCTCTGCATCCCTCAGCTGTGTAGGTGCTTGGCCTGCATTTCAGCTGGGTCGGGATTTGCATTTAAAGAGAGAAATACCTTCCAGCTATTGCGTGGGGTGAAGGTTTTAAGGGTATCTGTGAGAAATGTACAAGTCTACATCAAATGTGTGTGTGTTTCTAGTTATGCTAGAAAAGTAGGCAGGGGAAAATATTTGGACTGCAGATCAAACTCCTGTCAGTTGCCATGGGAATAAAAGGAATACAGGGAATTGAGGGAATCCTTTAAACTACAGGATTTTTTAGATTGAGTTCTTATTTGACTGTTTATTTAGGCCCTACATTAAGACAAAAATGTGTGTTTAGCCAGCTCCTCCTGCTGGACCCAGAGCAACTGTTGGAGCTTATTTCCTTTAGAGATAGGGCTGATGCTGGCCCCAGAACAGAGAGGAGAGGAGGCCAGGGAGAGCCTGTGATGGTGCTCAGCTGGCTTCGTGCTCACATGGCACGGCTGCTGCCAGTGGTTTGGAAGGGCTGTGGTATTTCTCTGCTTCAGGCTCTGTTCCTGGGTTTGCCTCTTGGGTTTGGACTGACCAAAAGGGTACCCGTTTGGTCTGGAAACTGTGAGCTGATCTTCTGGCTGGAGCTGGAGTGATGTGATGCTGCTTACAGGCAGTTGTATGGTAACGGTCACGCTGCTGGGAAGAGTCACTGGAAGGTCTGCTAGTTAACAACAAGGGGATTGTAAATAGCTGAAACCTGACTGAATTCCTCTGTCAGCTCAGGACGGGATCCTTCTGCCACCCCTCTTCCTGACGCTTTGCTCTTGAACCACAATCAGTTATGCTGGAGAGAATGTCTGCTCTCATGTCTGCTGCTCCAGTTGCTATCATGAAACTGTGGTGGCTGTTATTTATTTGTTGCTTTTGGGAGGGGAAAAAAGGACACTCAATGTTATGGAAAAGCAGCATCCCACCAGTCTCTTTCCACACCCTTTGCAGTTTTTCCCTCTCCAGACAAGTTCTTACCTGGCCCCAGGGACACTAGCTGGGAGCAGGGGCAGCCTGCCCAGCTCTGTTGGCACCGATGCTGCTCTCCTCTATCACTTTGACTCATGAAAGGCACTCAAGGTGCATCTGCCCAGCTGTGGCAGCCACATGTTTTCCTAAGTTAACTTGAAATCTAGGTCTGGGCATACTTCTGGCTCACAGAGCTCCCTCAGGGAATCTTGAGCTGTGATTGCTGACCAGTACACAGGGCCTGGTCCGTGGAGAAGGGCAATGGGCCACTCCTTCACTCAGTCCTCCAGACCCTTGCCAAAAAGCCTTGCAGGAGGTACATCTCCTTAAGGCACTTCCATGAGCCCCTGAAGGAAACCTGTTGTGTTGGTGTAAGTAGTGCATGAGGCAGAGAATGGGCTGCAAATGCATGAGAGCTTTACCCATCTGACACAACTGCGTGTCCTCCTTTGATTAAAAAAGGAGACATTTTTCCTCTTTCACAAAAAAAATGAAATTTCTCCCTACCCACCAGCCCAATCCGTTTGGAATTGCATGAGCCCAGAAGTCACTCCAAACTAGTGGGGAAGGGATAACTGTTGTGTTAGAAGCAGGGACACTGCTGTGCCTGTGGCAAGTGAAGCAGCCCAGCGGTGAGGGCCTGGTGCCTGGGTTGGCATTGACTTCACCAACATTAGGCCCTGGTCAGGGGACACGTGTGAGCAGTGGCAGGGGGGCTGAGGGCTGGGAGAGCTGTGCAGAGATGGGAAGAGGAGTGTGGGAGGGGGAAAGGGAAGGGTGGTTTGGTTTAGAGATAGTGTCCGCAGCGCTGATTCACCACGCTAATCGGATCTCGGTGGTGTTTCTCCTCCGGTATCTGCTCTGGGCGTCTGTCAATGTTTTTGAGAATTTATCTTTCTCATCACAGCTTGGGTTTTTTTTTTTTTNCCTTTTCTCAGAGCTCTTCTCGGTAGGCCCGAGCTGTGACAAAGTTTCTCCTGGTGCTGAGGAATGGGGAGCAATGACTGATGTGCTGATCCTCCAGCCTCTGCAGCGTGGAAAGAGGGCTCCAGGGATTGGTTATGTCAGCTGAAACCTCTGCTCCAACCCCTGTTGTATCTGTTGAGCCACAGCATGAGAGGGGGGTTGATGGGGGAGCATCTGACAGAAGAGCATTGGCCATGCATAGCTCCTTCAGTGAGACCTCTCCATAAACCTCATCTGTTGCTAACTTGCATGCCTACAGACAGACATTTGTGTTGATTATTTGTGTGTTTCTGGAGGAGAGGTTTTAAAATATGGAGATGTATGGAGATATTTGGACAACCAGTCAGCATCAATTTCAGATTACTGTTGAATGTACGTATTATGGAAATGTTACAGACCTTAGATTATAGTAGGGCTTCACTGAACAGGGCACAGAATGTGCCTAGGGGAGATGCACCTTACTCCAAATATCCTGAGGTGGTCCTTTGTGGGGCAGAGAGCTGAGGAGGGAGAGCCAGCACAAGGGGCAAGGTGCCCACCCAGGAGGGCTGGGAGTGGAGCTGGGCAGGGCTGCAGGTCTTCTGGCTCTGCCCAATCCTTAAATACACTGCTGTCACTCCAAGCGTATGTGGACAAGTGACAAATAAGTTCAGCTGTCTTCTTGAAAGTGTGCCTATTGGTTTACAGGTCTGTGTAAATTAATATATTTGCTTGTCTAAATTTGAGAACATGAGATGAGGCAATAAAAGAAGATTGCATGCAGTTGTAAATGGAGACAGTGACTGTGCTGAGCTGTTTTAAGCTGCTTTGGTTCAGAATTTGGGTATGAGGAAGAGACAGTCTTCCTTTGCTTGAGCTGATGTTCTGTGCATTTCAGTTTTTCTCATCTTGAGCATGGGGAACCTCATGAGATCAGCTGAAGGTTATAGCCATCACAGCTGCATCCCAAACAGATCCAACCCAGCCTGTTTCTTGCAGACAAGTTCCAACCCAGAGATCTAAGTCATTATTTTCAGGTGCTTGCCAACTAGTTTTTCTACGTTTTTGGTGTGTCCCACTACGATGGAGTGACTTGTGATCCTTCTGTTCTTGCTGAGTTAGCACTATAACCTAAGAAGGTTCATACTGGTTTCCAGAAGCTGTTCTTGGAGTAAAGCATGATTTGCTTTGGATATCCTGTCTAAGCTGTTGCTCTTGTCCTTCCTACTGACTGGTAGCTTTGATCTGATCTCTTATGAATGGAGCATTTTTGCTTTTGTTCATCTTGTTCTTTAGTGAAAGATTTTCAGCAGCACGCAGGACTGACCAGACTCTACTCCTACATAAACCAAAATGTGTTTTCCCACTGTTTTTAGGGGGAGCTGTTAGCAGGGCTTTCTGCAGTCAGAAATCCCATGCTGACTGACTGCAGGTGGAGAATGCAGGGAAAGGGTTCAAAAGATCTGACGTGTTTCATGGCAGAGCAGTATTTTGGAGGACTGTTGAGGTAAGGCCATTTTTCTGTGAGGTTGCCCTGTGTAGGAGTGTTGCGGAAGGTGTAGGAGAGGCAGTAATCAGAGGTGAGGGGTCAGTGAGGATATATGGGAGTATTTGTTCCTGGAAGGAGCTTGTGCGTTTCCTTCTGCCCAATCTTTTGGTGTCACTGATTAACTTTAACCCTTCAGGCTGTATTGATTCTTCTCTCTATGCTCCAACATCCCTTCTCTTGATGATGGCATCCTTACCTCATCCCCGCAACTCTTAGAGCTGTACCAGCCACATGGGGACAGGAATGGCTGTTGCAATGCACACGGCGTGTGCCAAGTCCATGCTTTCTGAAACCAGCGCATGGTCACCACCAGGAGTCCTCTCCCACCTCAGGGTGTGTGCCTCTTGCTGTTGTAGTCGGCACTAGCAGAAGGACCCAGACTGAGCCCAGGTTAACGTGACCTCAAGGAAACCTGTCCACAGCCTCCATTTCATTGCCATCACTCAGTTTCAGAGCCTTCTTGTGATCCCGGTACAGCCATTTGTTGCAGTTATGACAACGGTAAAATTGTCATGGGTAAAAACATCCCGTTGTCCAGAAATACGAGACAACAGCGTTGGCGAAGAGGGCCCATCCTCCACACCCCTTTCTCCTCACAACTCCTCCACACTCAGGAAGTGGCAAGGCTGTTCTGTGTGGCCAAAAACAAGGCAGCAAAACTCTGGTGAAAAAGGGAGTTAGAGCTGATCGGTAAGCCATGGGCGCTGAACATCTCTCAAGAGATAAGTCTCTGACGCTTGATTCTTTTCAGTCCTTTTGGAGACCGTGATAAGGAGGCGGCAGTTGCTTTGTCAGGGTTGCTCACGCTTTTTTGCGCAGTGTGTTCAGTCACTGAACTCGTTCAGATAAGACAAACATCTAAACTCCATTTCCGGAGACACATACCAGTCTTTGCACTCAGGCGATGGTTATACCAGGGGTGGGCTCCTAGAGACAAAACTGATGTCAAAAGCCTGTGAGAAGGATTCTCCATAGCAGCTGGTGCTTTTGCATCTCTTGTGCTTCAAAACTGAAATCCGGATTCTCCAAGGGGCCCAAAGCATTGGGGGCATTTGGGAAAGGTGGCCACCAGCATCCCACTGGGAGCAATGGTGAGGTGAAGTACTTCTGAAAAACTGATCCAACTTCTGCATGCTCTGGGCTCTCACAGAGCCTGGTCACAGGCAGGGGACACCTTCACTGGATTTGTGTCCTCATTTGTCAGAAGGAAGCTTCTTGTAGGCAGCGAGAGCTTCAGTTGCTGCTGAAAGGCAGCTACAAGAGAATAGAAACACAGTTGATTAAAGCAAACCAAGTCTGGGCATAATTGTTCAGGACAAGCAGTGAAGGAAAGCAATGCAGTCAACTGTAAATCAGCAAGAAATGTAGGAAGGTGTCAGGAGGTGATAAATGAGTTAGAAATCAGTCGGGGCGTTGCTTAGCACCCCTGCTGCAAGAGGGGCTGGGGCAGTCAGCTGCAGTTTCTGGTTAAAATCTCACATAGAGTGCTCTGGGACCACTGCTGCTGAGGGGGAATGCCTCTTCTCTTGGGATGCTTAGGTGAGGGGGTTTACAAAAAANCCAGCAGAATTTGTCTAAAAGACACCAGGAGAGCCCTCGAAAGATTTCGTCCCCAGGATGCACTGGAAGTGCTGTCACCTCTGTGTCCCTGGGAGTTGTTCCTCCCCGTGACCCTGCACAGCGCTCAGCTTCACTCTGGTGAGCAGCAGTTGCATCACTTATGCATCTAATCCCATTTATTGCCCAAGATACCAATTATAAGATGCCAATAAATTTTAAAAACCAACCATGGAAAGGCCTATTATTAGGTCATGGAGGATAGGGTTCTGTCAGTGTAGGGTTATTCAATTAACTGGGATCCAAGTCATTAGTATGGCTTTTTTTTGTTTTTTTCTTTTTGTTAATTGCTACTACCAGAGCAATGATTTAAGGCATTTCTGAATTTCATTGACATTTCCTTTCACTGCCAGTTGCCTAGGGTCAGACATTGGGCCCAGGGCACGTGCTGGTGCCCTCCTGCTATCTGCAGCAACATCAAATCCTGTCCCAAGACTGTCTCTGGGAGGAAAGGATGGACACAGAGCTCTCCTTTCTCATGCTGCATTGGATTCTCTGTTAAAGGTGACTCAGAAGCGCTGTGTAATGGTGTGGGTTTCCTGGATTTTCTGCAGTGTTTTTCTCCACTGCATGGGAGCAGTTTTGGAAAGCAGTGACCTAGTCATAGTGCCAAGGCCTCGGTGAATTCGTGACCTCGTGCTTCACAGCTTTTTCCTGTGTTCTGCTGATGTTCTGTGGAAATTGGAATAGCATGTTCTGCCTGCAGGCAAGACCTTCCAGTCCTGCTGTCTTACAGCAGCATTCCCCAGATGGAAACATTTCTCCTCCTTTATCTGAATATACCTGCCAACACGCCTGGTGTGCAAATATTCATCCCCTGTGCCATCCATTCTGGTGCCTTCTGATCCTCCCAGGCTTTTTTTTTGTTCTTTCTGTTCCCAGCCCAGCCCAGCTGCTTTGGAAAAGCGGCGTGTCCCTTCCTATGGAAGGCAGCAAACTGTACTGGGAGCTCCCAGAGCCACCCGAGTCCTGAGCAGCAAAACTTTGCTGTTTCAAAGTCACATTGACCTGAGTGCTGCAGCAAATGTGTACAGTGTCTGCTGCCGTTGTTTCGCATGAGGGAGCTGCAGTCAAATATTAAAAAGGCAGCAAGAGCATTAAATTATTCGACAACAGAACATTGTCATTCCTCCATAAAACTATTTTGACCTGTAGTTTTCTGCGGAGTCCATTGCTCTTAAATGTGCAATGAGAAAGGAAATTAAAAATTAATCTTTATTTCCATCTCAGAAGAAAACCTTAATTCTCTGCATTGAAATTATACTCATAATCCAGGGTAATAAATTATAGTTTTTAATTGCAGCTAGTCACAGCCAATCAAATGGGGACGTCTCTTTTTCTCGCTTGCTTTAACTTTGCTATGCAGAAGAACTCATGGAGTGCTGGAAAAAATTAATGTACGTTGACCTAGGCTGTTAACATCATGTAGAATAAGCCCTAGATGTGTTGCAGCAACAGGGCTCTGCTCTTTTCTGGCACCCTTGAGCTGATGACCTGAAGGTACCTTGTAGGACAATTGCGCCATACACGGAACTGCAGGGACATGGATACACCTGCCATTTCAATATGGAGAAGGTGGTGCAGCATCTTGTTCAAGGTTATGTGCTGTGAGTCAATGAGCTAGGACCAAAACCTAGCTCCTGGTTCAGCTGTTTTTGACTATCAGACACCACTCCTCCTCTAAGCAGGGACTGGGAGCCAGGATGCCCTGCTCTGACCTGCTGACCAACTTGGCTGGCCTCCAAGCACCCGGGCTCTGATGTCATGTCTCTCCTGACAACAAGGACATATAGGTAAAGCAGATATTTATGCGCAGTGCTTACTGCAGGTAACCTCTGTGTTTCTTTACATTACTGTATGTTGTAGACAAATGAAATGTTTGTTGGTGTTTGCTGTATTGTGTATGATGAAAGCTACCTTTGAAATAGGTTTGCTAAGGTATGGCATGCTTTTAGCAAAGCAAAAGAGGTGTTTCTGTTCCCAAATAACTGATGCTTTGCATTTGTCAGCTTCTTCCACTGCTGTCTCACAATGTTTATCTGAGTACTTGCATCCCTTTTGTTCTAATAGATAATCTTGGCTGTCACCTCACCACCTGTGTGGTGGCATTAGCCCGGGGTCCTTGTCTCTGAGAGCAGTCTGTAAAGCGTTCAAATACCTGGGCAGTGCACCTCAATCTTTCTATAGCACCTTTGTCCAAGCAGCCCAGCATTGGCATTGTACTTCTTTTGCTATGTCGTATCCAAACAATGAGCTGGACCTGTATATGACAGGGAGGATTCCAAAGGGGTGTTAGCACTTCCAAGCTCAGCTAGGAGAAGGGAGAACCAACAGGAATGGATCCCTTGGTTGGAGGAAGAAATAGCAGAGGTAGAAGTCAACAGTTTTGATAATAGCTCCCATTTCCTAGCTTTTTAATAGGTCTGTTTCCTAGCTTTTTCTTAATTGCACCAGTATGTGGAAGAGTGGATGAGGGAAAAGGGACAACGAAGTGACTGAATACCACAGAGGTTGCTGTGGGAATAAGATGTGATCCACCTGACCTTAAAAAAAAAAAAAAAAAAAAAGCCTTCTACAGTTGCACAGTATTATCAATATATTCACAGTTGAAGGTGTTTGTGGCTAATCAGGATTAACTTGGCACATCTACAGCCTTAGATTTGGAAAAGGCTGTGAAATCTCTGCACTCCGGGTCTGCAGTCTGTGGCCATTCCTCCTCACGAGCTCAGTGTGACTGGTAGCAATGAGGAGAGTGGTGAAATCCTTACTCCAAGATGCATTAAAAAGTGCAGACAATAAATCTAACAATGTTTTTGACCAAGAGTTTGATGAGTTGGTGAGAGCTTGATGACTATGTTCTTAATGAATTGTCCCCAGATTCCAGATATGAGCTTTATGGAGTCTTATTCTCCACTGGCTGTTAACAGAGAGCTTTAGCTGGACGAAAGGAAGTGTTAGCCTTGGCAAAATATCCCTTTGCCACTGCTGAAGTTGAGGCCCGTATGAGTTCTACTGCCCGCCCTATACCACCAATGGTGGGCTGCCATGCTCATCACCCAGGGCTGCTGCCTTTAGAGGATCTCTGAGCCCTGCGCTAGCTGGGAAGTCCATGCGTGTCCCACACAGGACCCTGGTGCAATCAGAACCCAGACCACGCAAGCCCTTTGCCAGGTGACTCTTTCCTGCTTGGATGGTCTGGAGCAGCTGCACATTAGCAGGGCATGGATGTGCTGCAGCAGATGTGCAAAAAGGCTGCGTTGCCAATGTGAAATGTCACAAGGGAACCCAAGAGAGCTGGGTGGGACTGGCTGTGCCCTGCCTGCCATGGGGAGTGTTCACATGCCATGCTGCCCCAGCCCTTTGGCAGGCTTGGGACTGAATTAGAAGATGACAAGGAGATGAATTTTGACATCCTGAGGGTCTTCTGCCACCTCTGGGTACCTCAGCACTTCCATGTGTTTCATTACACAGAACTCTCAGAGAAATAACAGCAGCCTGTGTGTGTATCAGTAAGGGCTGCTTCAGTCTGAAGTCATGGGGATGTAGCTGAGCTTGCCCTGATGTGTTTTTATGTTGTGCTGCTAACAGTGTGCCTAGATTAAAGGTACCTTATGTACACTTACAAATGCTAATCACACCTGATTTATCTGAGCTGCTTTTAAATGCGAATTCTGTCCCTTTTCTAGGCAGGATTCAGCATGCCATAACAAATTGAATTGCTTGGAGGCTTTTCCTGGTGGTCTAGTTGAATTTTGCAGTTAACTTCCTATTCCTCTGTTTCTACCAATTGGATTTACCTCTGAATACTTCATCTTTTTTTTATGAGCATTTAAACGTGAGTCAAAGCTGTATAGCTTTTCATCTCCTTCACTGTTTTCCCTTCTAAAGCAGTCCCTGCCAGTTTTTGGTCATCTTTACTTGGCCCTCATTCCCTACTTTCTTTCTTAGGTACCTACCAATAATGCAGTATAAAACAATTTTGGGACCTGTTCTCCCAGCTGTTGAAACTGCAGAACAGCATACTCAGCTTGCTGAGGTAAGTAACAAATATATCCTCTTATGGACCGTGAAAGAGATTCTTAAATTGTGGATGAGACAACTTTGTGATGCAGAAAACAGAGACTGCCAGTAACACACTCACCCCCAAACCTCTGCTTCCCAACAGAGAGCACCCAGCAGACTGTAACTTGTGTCTACGTACAAAGTTCCTTCTGGAAATTAAATGGTTTATCTAAAGTTATGAGACTGCTGACTGTTCTTTGAGAGGTACTTCAGGGCTGGGGAAATAACTGCAGTCCTGGTTGTCAGGGCCAAAGGAAGAAGGATCCTGGAATTTATTGTCCTGTATGCGTAATTTTTGTACCCAGCAAAATATTGAAACTAGGATTTATGAACGAAACAAACATGTTTCCGGAAGATGCTGGCAGCTGTATGCCTTTAGCAGTAGTGGCGGCATGGTGAATGTATCTCATCAGAAAATCTTTTTATTTTATAGGACAATAAAATTAGTGAATGAAAGCAAAAAGGAAGGTATAATGGATCTGGATTTTAACAGGCATATGAATCAATATCTCATGAGATCTTGCCTGAAAAAAATGTAATTGTACTTCAGTGAGCACAGACACACAGAGAATATGGGGGAAGAAAATAGGGGAAAAGAGTCAGAGGGGTAGGGGGTAGTTTTGTGACTGTGGCTGGAGATACGACCAGGGCAGGGTGGCCTGGCTGGCAGGGCCTCAGCCGGTGGGTTTGGTTCCTTGCTCTGCCAACAGCTTCACAAGGGCACATCACTGCTTTTCTCTGAGAGTTTGCCCTCGTTAAGTGAAGTCAGTGCCACTGCCCCACTTGCGTGTGCAGAAAGATGGCATTTCAAGGGGAGAGGTTCTGTGAACCGTGGGAGTGGTGACCATGCAACATTGTCAGATTTTCCACCCCACCACATCAGCAATTATAAGAAATTATCAATTTCTCATCGTTTCACGCTTCACACACAAAGGGGAAGACTCTGGTTCCTGTTAGAATAATAAAATTTCATACACATTTTCCGTTGGTGTGGTTGTTGACACAAGTTGCAGAAATGAGGAAAAATCAGGCAAAAAGTCTTTGTGGCTGTGGGCTAACTCCCTCCTTACAAGTAACTATTATTCATAGAATCATTGAGGTTGGAAAAGACCTCTAAGATCAACTAGTCTAGCTGTCCACCTACCACCAATTCAATCTATTACAGGCTACTGATTTTTTTGTTTGATTAGGAAGAGGAAAAAGATTTATCTGGTGTTAGGAAATGTTCCATAGTGACAGCAGGAGAGAAGAAATATCTTTGTTTTTCCTCTGTCCTGGTGATAGGTAAGAAGTGGTCCTCAATGGGGCTGCGCAGCGATCCTCCAGGCTCACAGCTGCATCACCTGGTGCTGCCTTGGCTGCTCGGTGGTGGGAGGGAAGGGGGCTGCTGCTCCATTCCCATGCAGCCTGCAGGGATGATGCTGCGTTCCCAGGCCTGGGAGCATTCGCCCACTCTCCAAACACGTGTGCTATCCGGAGAGATTGTCTGTAAGGAACGCTGAGCGGTTCTTCTGTATCAAACACTTCCCACCTTGAAAACTTCCTTGGTTAACTGCTCATTTCAAAATCATTATTAATGTATTTGCACAGGGATTTTAGAATTTAATTAGCCTCTTTTGAACTGCTCTTAGCGTGTTTGTCTAGAGAAACAGAAAATCCCTCCATGACTTGTTTGCTTTCTTCCTTCGCTGGTTTTCACTGGAAGGGAAAGATACCGCTGGGCTTTGCGGGATTGCAGCGTCCTGATGCAACGGGCTCTGTGGCACAGGATAAGCTGTTGGGCTCCATGAGACACTGAGGTGCAGTGGGGATCCCCGTGCTATGGGGCTGTGTGAGCATCATCGGGCCAGGATGCAGAGCTGGGGAGGAGACAGTCAGCTGGGGACAGTGATCCACACAGCGTCCAGCATGCAGCTCGCTCGGACTCCTGCCCTGCCCACATCTGCACTCCGCTCTTGTTTGCCTCTTCATTAGTTTCCCTTGGGAACTCCAAACCTCTGGCTGAGAGCTGAATGCACCCTCCTTCCAGCAGCCAGAGAACAACTGGCACAAAACCATTCTCACCGCAGTTCTTGAAAAGCACATGCTGAGGGCAGGGGTTCTGCTGGGCTGAACTGAGCCCATGTTTGTGAGGGGTGTCGCCAGGCTGCGTGCAGGCGTGCGGTCTGTGCAGGCACTCCATTTTCATTTGGAGCCCTGCTTCAAGCATTTTCCTTAGCAAAGCCAGGCTGGGCAGAGCGGGGCTTTGGGGGCTCCCTGCCCGCGGCAGCACACGCACGCGCCTTCTCACAAACCGCAGTGGTTACGACCACTGCCTCTGGTACTGTTGTATTGGTCCCAAATTGAGGAAGGATGACTAACTTAATCACTTGATAGTTTTGATTTCTAAAATTAAACAGCCTGCCATATGTGCAACCCTGTTGCTATATTTATGCCAGCAGTTAGCAGACAGCACTGGCGGGGTGAGAGGGGCTTTGTAGCTGCAGCTTGTGCCTGCACTGATGTTGTGTGCACACAGATGTTCCTTCCTCCTTCTCCTAAATGCAGCCCTGCAGATTTTTCCCTTGTAAAAACAACAGTACTTGTGCTCAGAGAGCTTTCTGGACAAACTCTCATCCATCACTCTGTAAATGTGTCCTGGTGTGCCTTGGTGCATCTCAACTATAAGGGCTGAGGGGCTGGAGCTGGGGCTGGAGCAAACCCAGGGGACGCAGCAGGGCAGAGCCTCCAGCCTCAGCGCTGAAGCAACGACGAGCTGCAGAACAGCTTCCCTGAGGACCCTGGGGTTCTGTCCCCAAAAAACCACTTGGATGGCTGTGAGTGGCAGCGTTCTGCCCTGAGCAGTTTGATGAACAGAGATGAGATGCCTTCCTCTCACCTCTTGCTTTGTGGGAGCTCAGTTAGCACCACAGGGATTTATTTGGATTACAGGAGAGAAGAAATAAGAGGAATAAGCTGTGGATGAAAGCCAAGGTGAAATGCACAGAGGTGGAAGGAGGGGGACAGGCTGAGGGGTGTAGATGTTAGTTACTATTTTGGTCCGGGCAACATTCCTCTGGTCTTAGACATGTTACTGAACTTTGTTTTCTCTCAGGAAATCTGGCTTGCCTGGCAGGAGGATGAAGAGATGGAACAAATTTTTAGCACTAACCAAGTAGGAGTGTTTGGGTGACAGTGAAATATTTTGACATACTGGATTTGATTTTGCTGACTGACTCGGTGACTTCTACGTGCTTTTGTTTGGTGTTAAGCAGGTGTTACTGCAAAGCATCAGCAGCAGTGTGTTTTGGTAGAGTTGCGTGTGCGTGTTGAAGTGGTGGCAGGAGAGGATTTGGTTTTTGTTTGCAAAGGCTTCTTATTTAAAACAAGTGAAATCCTTAGGAATTTCTTCCTTGCAGAATAGAGCTATATGGATCTGGCAAGTGTGTTTAATGGAAGCAGAGAGTATCCCTGTCCCTTAGGACAATGTCAAATTAAGAAACCTACATCAATTATGTCAGAAAAAAAATTACAGACAAGTTTCTGTTGCCAATGTAATGCTGCATGCTCTCCTCTAAGGTTGCAGGAATGATCCAGTGGTACAGGGACACCTCGAAGCACCAAGGGGTGACCCAACAGTTCAGCACCGTGTACACTGACCTGTCACGTGTCCCTGCCCCTTCCAGGCACCATCCTGAGTACCTTCAGTCCAGTGTCTATAGCTAGTTCTTGTTCGAGTGCCAAAGCTGTTTGAGACCTATGCATGGACATGTTTTTATTCTGGAATTTCCCAACACCATGCAAATTATTTCAAATTTCATTTTTCTTTTTTTTATATGATTTTCCTTCTATATTTTTATATACATATTATGTATTTGTGATCATTTTCTTCTGCTATTTGCTTATTGGGAGTCAAGAAGGTGGTAAACCAGACTGTTTGCTGTTGTTTGTTAAGCTTCCTTTAGGAAGCTTTCGAGCCCACCATGCCCAAGGCGGGGGATAGCCTTCCTGTGCACCATAAGAATATGGCACACAAAAAAGAATATGGCACACAAAAGCAAACCAACCTTGGGAATAATCCTTCCTTAGAAAGAGACAGATCTGTCTTGCAGCACTGAGGTTTTCTACAGAAACTAGGGATTGGCATTTCCATGGATTCACACAATTGCTTTTGTTCCTTAAAGCAGTACTTGATTTAGAGGGAAAAGGAGTCTGCATGTGCTAGATCCAGACAAATTATGTACAGTTCTCAGGAGTCTGGATAGCAGGGAGCACAGGGAGGCAAGGAACATGGGCAACAGGCAGGTGAGCTGGCTCCTCTCTCTCATCTGTCACTTTCTGCCACACCGTGGGTAGCTCAGCCTCTCCCTGCTCAGTTTCTGCACCTGAACAGTGCTGTTTGACAGCATTATCAGTAATGATACATGAAAAGGCTTGAATTTACTGGAAAAGACTGGAATGTATGTGCAGAGAACTGCTCTGGGGATGTGAGAGTGACTAGTAATTATTTTTTCAGTTAGCTAACCAACTTTGAGTCCATATTTGGATTCATATTTTAAATGGTACAACTGCAACATGAAGGAACTTGCTGTTCATGCCAGCAGGGCGTTTGGCTCTCTCCTTCTTGCTGTGCTCTCTCTGCCTCCCTTCTGGAAGGGAACGCAGGATATATTGATCCTGGCTTTTAGGACTCGTTCTATTTATGAACCCAAATTGCGGTATGAAGGTACAAAGAGCATTTGGAAAGAGAAGATCTATAGCAGAACGACAAAGAGAATAAATTAAGGCAGTCTCCCCTCTCTAATGGGCTGCCAGGCTGCTGTTAGCAGAGGGATGCCCCAGTGCTGTCCACCTGAGTGATGCTCCAGCACCAGAGGCATTTTCTTGAGCAGGGTATTGATTTTTGTTGCTACATTAAGCTTTTAACTTTGCCAATGGTATTCTTGGAAATCATTGATGTTGTGATGCGCAGCACAAGGGGTGAAATACCCCCACTGCTGCTGCGTGGGTGCAGCCTGTGACTGCTTCCCTCTGCCCTTTCTTGTTGAAGCCCCTTTCAGCTGATGCACCTCGAGGAGAGAGGAGAAAAGGAGGTAAAACTGCAAGCCAGGATGGCCTCGGAACTGGGTGAGAGACTGATTTTTCAACAAATGGAAGGCAGCGGTTTAATCTTTCTTAGCCAGTGTGAATCTGGGGTGGGAGAGTCAGAGCACAGCCCAGGGCTGGTGGCTGGGGTCTCCTGGATGGGTGTGTGGATGTGCAATGTGGTTGCCAAGGGGCTGAGAGCTGTACTCAGCGTGTTTGTTCCTGCTTGAACAGTGAGACAGAACTAAGCTCGGCTAGCAGGTAAGCTCGGACTCTTCCCACTCGAGACTGAAGATAGCTAAATTAGGGGTGACAGGGCAGCAGCGGAGGGCTGCTATTAACTGAGGTTTAGGCCAGGTCCCAGGTTTGTTCTCTTTAGGCAGAGATTAATGCAGACGGAACACAGATCTGTACATCCAAATGGCTGTGGTTGTTTCAAATCTGTCCAGCTCCCCTGTCAGGCAGGAGCTGCTCGCAGACAGGAGCGTGTTACTGCAGACTCAGCTATGCTGTTTGAGGCAGTTAATTCCTCATCCCGTCTCCTCCTCCTATTGCTCCCTTCCTGATGGTTGTTCTTGGATCCAGCTGGCTCCCTGCTCCCCAGGGGTCTGCATGCGTGAGTCCAGAAACGTTTCATTTCAGGACAGGGTAAGGAGCTTTCTGCCCTTAGCAATCCAAACTTCACTGCCATGGGGAGTTCCTGGGAGATGTGGGGGTCTCAGAGGCAGGAATACCCTGTTATAGACAGGAGAGCATTGATGTCCACAGTAATGACAAATGACAACATCCTAGTGGCTTCTGTGTTACCTGGCCCCGCAGTTATTTTGATGTCAATCTTTCATGGGAAGGAGAGATGGAAGGAAGCAGGAGAAATTATCTAGTCCCTTTCACTGCCCCAGGATGGAGCCAATTCACTCAAAGGTCTGTTTTGGTGCAGCACAGTGTAGGCTCTGCTGTCTGCTCATCTGAGCAGCTCTGTCTGCCCCACTCCCACCGACTCCTCTGGACAACCCTTTGCAAAGAGAGCAGATGCTGCCCAGGTAGGAAACTGCAGTGCCTCTATGCCATGCAGTCATTTCCAAGAACACTGCTCAGTTGTTTGTTTTTTTTTTTTATAGTGGCAGTTACAGGCATCCCACCTCATTCCTTGGGAGGCACAATATTATTCTTCACCTACAACAGCAATTCATATACACCCATTGTGCATGTAATGGTGGACCATTAGTAACAGCCCTGTTTGTACTGTGATTAAGTTTTTAATATTTTGTTTTCAATCATATTTCTATGCAGACAGCTCCAATGAGAGGTAGTCCAGCTCATCGCTATAAAGTGTTTTGCTGATGGTGTTTGTGCCTGGGGAGGCAATGAGCCTCCCACCTTGGCAAGCAGCAGAGAGAATTTTTTCTCTTCTGCAGTCTTCCCCCCTTCCCCCACTCCACTACTGTGTCAAAACCTTGAGTTTTGTGTAAAGTTGTTAAATAAGCTTCTAGGCAAAATAAAAGATCAAAAGGGGTCTAATTAGCTGCAGTCTGCTTAGGAATTGTGGATGTTCACCTAGTTTTATAAATTGACACTTTTAACATTAAAACTCAAAGCAAAAAACGATGTAATTATTCCCTTTTTTTGAAGCTTAGGTTTAATGTCTTTATTGAAAATTGGGTACTTCTATGGCATCTCAAGATGCTTTATTCTATCAAATCTGGAGCAAGTCATTTTTCATTTTGGATTGTAATGTGGTATAAATGATAAGGGCCTGATTCAGAAAGCTTTTTTTTTTTTCCTTCCCACTGGCAGCTTGACGAGAAAGCTTCATAGTCACGTCACAATAACCCTGAAGATAATCTATTGTTTGAGTCTTTGTGAAACTGCTCGCTTTAATGCAAGGGGAAAAGTGAGATTTTTGAGCCCATGGTTAGGGTGCCTGAACCTCACTTGTCATTGGAGGATTTTTAGTTTTTTATTTTTTATATCTTTTACCAGATGTAGGATGCCAAGACAAGAGTGGGTACCTGCTACAACCTTTCTGGGCTGTGATGGTGGCTCTGGGAGTACTTTCAGTCTAACTGGAGCTCAGAGAAGTTAACAGGTAGTTGAATGGAGAACATCTGGTGGCTAGAGCAAAGGGGGAATGAGAGATGCATAGATGAGTTTTGTTACAATTTTTTGGGTTTGTTTCCCAGCCTCTCGTCATTTGGACGTACCATGTATGATTTGCTTTCACATCAAATCTCACTGAATTTGACCTCGATAACCTGGAGTAGTGTGGACAGACGAGGGGAGGGTGGTCATGAAGTCATGTTAGAGCTGGATGGGTTGTGAGTATTATTTACACTGCAGCAGGACACAGAGTCTCCACTTAGAACCAGAGGCCGATGGTGCTGGCATTTACTAATACATAGGAAGTCCTGGTGCCTGCCCTAAAGACCTTACCACCCGTAAAGAGAAATGGCAAATGCAGGATTTGTGTGAGGGTGGCTGCAGAGAAGGGTCAGTCCCTCACTGAACTTTAAACTTTTTTGGATGTTTACCTCAAAGTTCATGCAAATGGAGATGCATTTCTTTGATCTGTGGTTCTCATGAGAACTGCCTTTTGTAATTTCAACTGCTCCCTGGCTTGTGTCAGAAGTGCTGTGAGTGGGGTCTGCCCTGGGATTTGGCACAGCCCAGGTTTTAACTGGGCTGAAAGGGAAGTGGGGCAAGACTTATACGTCAGAATAGGGCTTGCAGAAGATAAATTTTTATTGTCATCTTTTATATAGTTCTAATTCAAAAGTTTCAATTCTTGATGATCCTGCTGGGCACAGGTTCAAGGTTTCATTTGCACTTGGCTCAGCTCAAATGCTGGAGGAAGCTTCCGTGATGGGAGACAGATCCTTTTCCTGCAAGAACAGAATTTCTCATTTGACAGTCGGATTCAGATTAGAGCCTCCTTTAAGAATTCAGTGGAAATTTGCTTGAATTTTTCCAACTCTGCTTCTCTGGCCCGATGTGGTGATTAGAGGAGAGCTTTTCAGTTGTCACTGCGAGCGGTCTGGCTGCTTGCGCTTGTGGCTTTTCCAATAATCAGAGCTCACTGAATAGAATGTTTGCTACAAACATATTATTGATTCATAAAGATTTTCCTGAGAGAATGGGGGCTCATTCTTTATTACTTCTAAATTGCTTTATTGGCTAGCTAGTGAACAGACATTGCTTTCAAAACACCAAGACAACTGCTTTCTGGAAACAGTTCAATTATTCTTTCTTCGCACACGCTCTGTATGGGCTTTGCTACCATATGGTGTGTGTATGGTCCAAGCCTTTTCCCATTTGTTGCATAGCAAGACGTCCGCTGGCTTCAGTGGGAAGAGACAGAGCCCAGGAGCAGCTGCAGTTTGATGCAGTGAGTGGGTGATGCAAGTCAGTGGCTGATGTAGCATGAGGCTGCTTTTGTGAAGGAGATAATGAAGGGGAGTTTCAGTCCCTCTGTCCCATCCAGTGCAAGAGGAGATGGGTGTTCTCCTCGGCTGTACGTTGGGTCAGGGACCCAGCCTCCAGTGGGCAGCCTGGTGTCACGGGGCTGCTCGGTGTGTCAGCCGTGCTGCTGGGTGTTTGTGTCCCACGGAGCATCGCTCCTGGGAAGCTGAGCTTGGACAGCGCGGAGCAGCTTCCAGCTGGCTCTCAGATTGCCATAATGGTCATTAAATAACACTTCAATGTTTCACAGCGTAATGTTTTTGTTTTAATATTAAACAAAGATTTTCTTTAAGGCAGTTTAGCTTAATCATCTGGTTGCATGGCTGACCTGAGTTGGAGCACTGAAAGCCTGCAAAATTCCCCAAATGCACCAGGGAATGAAAGCCCTTACGATTTAATAGACTCTACAAGATGAAGTAACTGCACTAATGGGTTTGTGATCTGTACCTGAGGGATGTGAATGTGTGCACATATTAGAGGAAGGAAAACACAACTTCCATCAGGCACAGCTGCTACTTAAGGTTAAATGAATACTGTTTTTTTTTTGTTTTTTTTTGTTGTTTTTTTTTACTTCATCTTTGCTATGTTGCTTATGCCAACCTGCCTATTGAAAGTACTTCACTTGCAAGTATGTGAATTTGCCTTTTTTTCTCACTCTTCGGGGACATGCAAGTCTTGTAAATTCCAGTTATCATTTAACCTATTGTCACCTAAGTTGGCAGATGCACCATACAGCTGCCCATCAAATCCACTTTATTGCTTCTAGCTAATGCCTGGTGGTTTAGTGCCAATCCAAAAATTCCAAAATTGTATATCACCAATTAGGTAATACAGAGCGAAATTCTTATCTGAACACAGGGTTATTACCACACATTAAAGAGTAGGATTAGATGGTTTGCTGTAAGTATTATTACTAGGTTTTGAGAACTTGTGAACTAGGGCATTAATCATTTAATTATGTAATTTCTGATTACCTAAAAATGTGCCCTCTTCAAATGGTCCTTGCAGATTTGATCTTTCCTCTGCAGAGTTGACTTCACCGCTGCTCAGTGTGATTTGTTAAGTGTGTTGCAATGGAATTATAATCTTTGCTAGTTTGACAGAATGCATCCAAAAACGAGGGTAACTTTTTTGTTTGTACTAAAGGAAGCTGTTGTGGGTGCTGATGTGTCTGCCTCTGCTAGAGAAGTCCATGAGGTCTTGGTCCTAAAGCTCATTTTCAATGTTTTTGGCTCTTAAGAGTTTCTTAGGAGTTTTCAAGTCTCTTGAGAGCCGCACATCAGCCTACAGAAAGCAGACATTTGTAAAATAATATTAGGTTCTATAATTTCTTGTCATTTATAAACTTCATTCAAATGACTCTTGACCATTTTGATTTCGGAAGTATTCACTGGAGCACGGGGTTTTCATTTCCCTTTAACTGACAAATACTGGAATCAGACAATGTACTTTTCTGCCTACTGCTGGACAAGGCTTATAGGTAGAGATAATATCTTAGACAAACTAGGATGGCTGGAAAGCTTAGGTAAGCTATGAGGCACTGTGTCCTCCTTCGAGTCTGAAACAGAAGCTCTCAATGCTGAGTGAGCAGCTGCTGAGGATTTAGTTAGATACTTGTGAATTAGACCTTCGGAGAAGGGGAAAAAGGCAGTGAGTATTGGTATCTTTAGGCTATAACAGCTACAGTAAAATATTGCTAGATTATCTGTAAGCATCATTTGGGACATACAAAGGGTGGCAGAATTTCTGTATGTTGGTGTGGGAGAGATTTCCTCTTGGATGGCCTATAAGAACATATGAATGTGAAAGCTCCTACTGTGTGCTTAGGAATGCGCGTGCCCAAGAAATGATTCAAATGTGCTTCGAATTTTCTTCCCTTTTCATCTCTGCAGGCTCGTGTGAAACCTGGGAATATGGCATTCACAGCCTTTTTTGCTCTGACACAGAACAGTCTTCAAGGTGGAAGCTGAAACGCTGTCCCCGAAGTAGTGAGTCCATGCAGAAGGTCACATATGACTGACAGTGCTGAGCTAGTGAGATCTGCTGTTCTGGTTTTGTCAATGATTACCCAGCCTGACAAAGGTTCTACCATAAGCATTGTGGTAACTTCTTAAAGTTGATTGGGAGCTATTAAAGAGTGATAAAAATCAGATATTCCTGACCATGGTGATCAAAGGAGGAATTCAGTGATACTACAATAGGAGCTTGGAGTTCTCTGGGCATTGCCATCGGTATTGTTTAATGACCCAAGCGCTATGGCCATGTTGGGTAAATAGCAGCTTTGGCAGCTATATAGAAGTTCTCAGGAGACAGGGATTTCAGAGCGACAGCGTAACTCATTGCAAACTGTCTGCTTCCCTTGAATGCCAGCAGTTGTCAAATTGTGACTGTCAGCCTGGAGGTTGACCCCACTTCCAGAATCCTGATTTATTCAGAAACCTGCATATTTCCTCTCTCAGATTTCAAGCATGTTGCTTGTGGTCTAAAGGCAACAGTTCCACCAGCTGAGCTGTTGAAGGTTTCTTTCTGGCTGAGGTTACAGGACAGTGTTAAAAGCTGGTGTCAGGTGAATGCTGCCTAATAGGATTATGAAGTATTCCTACCCCTGTAAGAATGAGGGTAACTTAATGCTCCTGGCCTACCTAAAGGAATATGCTGTTTTGGGAACACAGATCCTCCACTCTATCTTGCTGACAGGTTTTTGTGCTAAGATGTTGGGAGGCCCAGTGCATGGAAAGCGTTACGCCGAGAGCTTGGTGAGTGCAGCCACCAAGTCCCCTGGCAACCCAGATCTTTCCCCAGATATGTCTCATCCAAAACATGTGGACATCCCCTCCTTGCTCGGTGTAGCAGTGGCTGGGGGCAAGTTGGCTGGCTGCATCTTTGGGAGTTCATGCATGAATCCCCGAACACCTTGAGCTGTGGAATTCTGTGAATCTCCTCCTTGTTCCTGCTGACCGACAGCCAGCATTTTCCCAGGCATCGAGTACATGTGTGTGTAGTAATGAGTCATTTCTTTGGGGCTATTGTTTAAGTCTTCAAACCATGGAAGGAAACCAGGAGCCTGTTGTATGTCACTAAAGGTCACTGGCTATTTTTATAGATTACATTAAAGAACACCAAAACTGCACAAAAAGAATATTCAGGTTACAAAGCCAGGACTTTGAAAAATATTTTCACTGCCAAACTATCACAAATCTCTCTGGAGCGTGTGCAAGCTGTGATTTTTTCAGGGGCCCACAGCATGGCCAGAGCTGTTCACTGTACCATAAGAACATTTTTCCCTAGTGTGCTATTGTGACCTTCCTTCCAAATTTTAGATCAGTGCTGCAAACTATAGTGTGCTGGGGCTGTTTGACCAAATGCTTGGAAGAGATACCAGTTTGTTTATTTTTTTTTTTACTAGGGTAAAAAGTTTTCCTCTACCGGATAAACTGTGTTAGCTGAAATTTTCACCCAACTCCCAGCTGAGGCAGACAACCAGCATAGAAAGCTTTAATTCAAAAGATTAAAGTTTGGCAAAATTCTAAGCAAGTGGAGTCTTGTAATAGCAAGTTCTGTAGAACGTGGTCAGCCTATCAAAGGGAAATCATTTTTTCTGTCTGTTCTGCTTTTGATGTCATTCCATCAAATGTTTAATTGGGAGACACAGCATTAGCTTCAAGCTCATTTTGAAGCAATGGATGTTAGTCAGACATAAACAAATGGGCTGGGGGCAAACTATACAACTGCCAAATGGTGGGAGAGACTTTAACAAGGAGCCTTGCGAGCTGCTGCCCTGAGAGAGGGAAATTGCTGTGGAGCAGAGAGCAGAGCTCTGTCGGGAGGAAGCAGGGTTTGTGCAGCAAAGAGGAGGTGCTGAAATTACACCATCTTTAGCAAGGTATGCGAGTGCTCTGGTTGGCAATGCAGCCCCGGTGTCAGAGTGTTCCGGGCAGGGAGTGGTGGGTTTGGAGGTGTGGTGTGATCCGAGAGCCACCCGTGCTCCTGGGGACAGCGGGGTAATCTTCTGGTGGCTCAGAGGCAATTTCTGAGGTTAAACTGGAGGTTGTGAGGTTAAATTAGTCTCCATGCAAATGTGGGTCAAAATGCTAATGAGTACATACAGAAAAATCGTGCAGGCAGCAAGCTCCTTGAAAGATCATCCTCACAGTGACCAGACCTCAAGGAGCACAAAATAGGGAGCAACCTCTGCTAGCTCTCAGCCGTGGCCTCAGCAGGGCATTGCAGATGAGGGACCCAGGCCAGAAGGCAGGTGTGACTGTGAGCTTGTATCTGGAGTCAGAGCGCAGCTGAAAGTTCACTCCCAGGTCTGTGGTCTTGCTGCTGGAACAGGCTGCCCAGAGTTGCTGGGAATACGTTTGCTTTTAATCTCTGAGCCTTTCTACTTGCTGAGGTGCCTGGAATTTGTCTCAAAAATATTTTGGAGGGGAAATGTGATCATAAAGCTGGAGCTTTGGGCTATGCATGCTTCGTTTCAGAGCCATAACATCTTTGATGGGGGTGAGTGTTGCTAACCTGCCTTCTTTGTTTTCTGACAAGGAGAGTAATTTTAAAAATAACATTTTAATCCCTTACACTGCGTCCATGTCAGCGTTGGCTTAACTCAGCCCACATTTCAGGAACTCAGGGAGGTGTTTTACTTTTGTCCAAGTAGATTTTGATCTTTTGTTGCTTCCATGACACTACGGCTAGCTGGGACCAGAGCCTGGCCATGGCTAGTACGCACAGTGGGCAGCAAAGCCGTGCACCTGGGGGTGTCAATGAGGGAAAGCCACATGCCCAGCCTCACACAGGTGAGCTGAGCCTTCAGTTCCTGCCCCGCTCCTCACACAAAGCCCTGTGCTTCCTCTCCAGCACCTCTGGAACATCATAAGACCCTTCCTCTTCCCAGAACATCAAATTGCAGCCAGGTGAATCCTCACTCCTGGAGCTGGCCTCGCTTTTCCTGAGCGAGAGGAAGAGGCTTATGGTCTCTGCAGATGCCACCTGACTGTCCCTGCCAGCTCATTTCTGCCCTGTTGAGAGATGCCCATGGGGGGGGGAGCCGGAGCGCGGGCACCATGCCTGCCTTCCCTGGCCGATGGGAACAGGCTGGGACAAAGGTAAGGCTGGCGGCATGAAAAGGCTGCTTGTAGCGGAGTTTCATGGCCACTGAGCGTGACCAGCCTTCAGGGCTAATTACCAGAGGAGAGAGAAGTATGTTCTTGTCAGCAGGCCTGCAGGGTTACTAGTTAATGAGGCAGATATGCAGGTAGCTTGTTCGGAGGCATGAGCGAGTGGCTGTGTCTGTGGGGATATAGGTGTGCGCGGCGGGCGGCCCTGGGCCTCGCCCTGCTGCTGACGTGCAGCCAGGCAGCTCCCCTTCTCTCAGCACTGGTGGCCTGCAGCCTGCTTTCCTCCTCTCCAGTCTTCCCTCTCTGTCCTCTTTTCCCCATTTTTTCTTTCGGATTCCCCCCTTCTTCTTGCCCCACTGCTTTCTGTTTATTCCATCTCATCCTTCCACAGCTTCCACCCTTATTTCTCCTCATTCCCACTGCTGAAGGCACAGGATTTGCTGTCGTGCCAGCTCCCTGGTAGAGGTTTGCTGAGCACATGTGAGCTGGGGACAGCCAGCTCCCAGCACGTGCCTGCGTCAGGGCCTCCCGCAGCTCCCAGTTGCTCAGCACATCTGAAAGCATTTCTGTCCCCTGCCCGGGACTGCCCGTGGAGGTGTGCAGGGGGCTGCAGAGCTGTGCCAAACCCTGGTGCTGTGCTGGCGGGCTTACAGCATGAACGCGCCTCTGTGCTGCAGGAATCCCTGTGTTGCTGGGTTGTCATGTGCCCAAAGCTAGCTGTCTGCTGTCCCAGTGCTGGTCTCCATGCAAAAGAAGGGGCAGAACACAGGGATATGAACCAAATGGTGATTCTTTGCCTAAACTGGTGAGTATGGACAAGCCTGGTGGCTGTTTCTGACTCCTGATCTTGTGCTCTGAATGCATAAAACATACTCCAACCAGTGTCACCTCTTTGGCTTGTCCTGAGTCCTGGGCTGGAGTGGGTACTGCTAAGGAGGAGCAGCATCTGGGGTATGACTTCAAAGTTTGTTGTGATAATTGCTCATTAACATCGCTGCCACCTGTCCTTTACCTGACAGCAGAGTGATATTGGACAGGAGATCTCCCTAACACAAAAGCTGATTGACATATCAGACAAGGTTGTGGATCTCCTCTGTCAACAGCCCTTCTGTATTTACTGGAAATGATCCTTCGATTGTCAAAATTTCACCTGTCTGAGCTGATGGTTGTGCTGTGGAACTGGGAGGAACCTCCCGACGTCAGACTTGGTCACTAGAGGTTGTGCAGCAGAAGGGCCCAGCTGTGTGTGGGGAGCACGGGCTGCAGCCATCAGGATGCTGCGGGTCAGGAGTGAGATGCCTTGGCAGAATTCTGGGAGCACCGTGTCTGGCTGGCTGGAGCCTGCTAGTTCCTGCCTGTGGGAACGTCCTTGGGATCCTTCTCACAGAAGGTTCGCCGGGGTATGGTAATTAGGAAAACACACATTTGAATTGTATGTTCCTTGGAATTTGTGCTCTGTTTTCTCTGGTAGAGAAAACATTTTTTTTTTTTTCTGGGATATTAAGCAAACATATCTTGGGAAAGAGCCAGCCTTCCCTTCAGTCTCCTTGTTGTCGCTGATTGCTACACAAACCACCCGATACGAGGGACTGAAGATGTGTTGGTGTACAGTTGTGTCCTTGGCAATGGTTCAGGACACAAAAGCGGCTGCTGCCCCCAGGAGAGTGCAGGGCTGGGACATGGGAGCTGCACGGGTGCTCTGTGTCCCAGTCTCAGGACCTGCATGGAGCAGACAGGCTGCTGACAGGCAGCCCCAGGTCCTGCCACCGACCCTCTAGTAACGGCTCTGGGAAATGTGCTTGTGTATAGTCACGGAGTTTCACTCTGTGTTTCCACTGACAGGATCCAGACCGGCTCTGTGGCCTGCTGCTGCCCTGGCCACTGGGGACTCTGCAGGGGACACGGAAGTGCTGACTGTCCTCACGCCACCAGAAGCAGAGGAGGATGCAACAGCATCGCGAGCCTCAGAAGAAGCAACAGCAACGGGGGAGATGGAAAGTGTGATGGAGACCAACCCTGATGGAGCAGTGGTGCGAGCATCAGAAAACCCAGAGGCAGAAAGAGTTGCTGAAGCATTTGCCCGAGCAGCTGAAAGAACAGCGAAATCACAAGTGGCCAAAGTGCTGCAGATGGCAATAGCTGAGGTAGAGACCCCGCGGCCTCGGTGCTCCCCCAGGCTCACGCACACCCCATGGTACGGGTGCTGCAGCCAGGGCCAAATCAGCAGCCCTGCCCTCTGAGTGCCTCAGGTGGATGGGGCCCTATTTCTCCTTAGCCTCAGGCTATGGGAGAGTGCCTCATTTTGGAAAAATTGGAAGCAATCAAGAAAAAGAAAAAAAAGATCCCTGAAATCGCTGCTGAGAGTTTGTGCTCTTTTCCCATCTGGTTTCCCTCTGTCTTTCAGATGAGCTTTTTTCATGATAGCGGGCACTTTATCACGCCTGGTAGAGTTAAGGATACAAAGCGCTCTCCATTACAGCCCCGCTGGCCACATGCTCATCCTGTTCTGAAGCATTCATTTTTGGGGATCAAAAAAGGTCCACGCGCAGTGTTTACTCAGCCGAGAATTTTTATTTGACGTTTGAGCAATTATGCCTTGTGTTGTTCGTGAGTTTGCCGAGGGTGATAAACGCACTTTTCCCATTTGAAAAACCTGTCTCTTAGCATTGACGATGTGGCGACAGATTTTCAGCAGGGCTGGGAGTCAGATTTGCCAGGGCTCAGTGCCCGCTCTGAGAGCCAGATTTTCAGATGTTCAGCACCCAGCAGCTCCCCCGTTGGGTGTGAGGCCTTTGGACATGTTTGTTCCCATGTGTGGAGCTCATTTGCTGCCTGCACACCACCAAACATCCACCTTCGGCTCGTGGGGCTGAGCACAGGAAAATCTGGATCTCATCTTCCCAGTCTCTGATTTCATTTTGGGTTTGCAGGGTCAGCTTGCTGCCGTCGCTGCTTCCTGGGCCCCAGAGCTGCCCTGAGTGCATGTCTTTTCTGGAGGACATCTTCATTTAATTTATCCCCTGGTTTTGGAAGTAGCTTCACTACTTCCATGGGCACTTCAATGTGTGTTTTTATGTCTTGTGGAGATAGCTGGACTTAGACACATACCAAAACAGTTCCTTAAATCAGAATGTGCACAGGGACCTTTGTTTTTAAATATCAGCAGTGTGCTTTCCACTGACTTTTCCAATGCTTCACGTGTTTACTCTTGACTTTTCAGCTCAAAGAGAAGAGGAGGAGCGCGTGGTTGAAGCTGAGGAACACCACCCAAGAGGACGAGGAGGACGGGGTGAAAGAGGGAGAGGTGATGTGAGGTGGAGGTCATACCCAAAGCAGGGCTGTTACTTCGATGCTGTGCGCTGGAATGCATGAGGGCTGCCCATTACATCTCCTTTGTGAGTGCTCATAGTATTAAAAATAAAGACATGCCATATTCTACGTGCAGTATTATTGATGGGTTATAAGGCCCATGTCTCCTGGCTTTGTGAAATGAGAGCTCCACACCAGCTCCTCAACAATGAGGGATGGCAAAGAGCTGTTCATGATGGAAAATGTGTTGCTGTCATGAAATGATATAAAAAAGAAATAATTTAAATATCAAGTGGTTGTGCCCTGTAGGCCAAGAGACGGTCTACAGGAGGGCTGCTAACGTGAATTATTTTCACATCCAAACAGCAGGTGCAGTTGCTGAAGGTCTATCCAGCTTGTATCAGCTCTGAAGTGTTTCTTGTCTGAGTGGGACTGGTAGGTGTACTCACTTTCTTGTTTTGGTTTGTTTTTCAAATTGTGGTTACTTATCTTGTGAAAGTAATGGAAAAGACCTCTCCATCCAGATTGATAATGGTGAAAAAGTCCACAGGAAAGTCAAGAAATTGGAAACAACACCTTCAGCGTAGTGGTGGTATTATTAGCATGAACGATGTGCTCCCCAGGCAGTGCAGACTGATTGTTAAAACAGGGTTCTCATTTTTGAGAGGAAGAAACATTGTTCTAAGATTTTCTCAGCCTGTGAGATGTAGGTAAACTTGGGTGATGGAGCAGTCACGTGAATGGCAATGAGGTGGTACAGAGTGTGGGATCGGAACAAAAGAAGGCTTGGTGTTCATCTCCCAAATCTTCCTATGAAGAATGATCACAGCTCATGAGGTCTCCAATAAATGGTTGTTTCCTGAATTCCGTCCTAACACTTCCTGCTTTGCAGCTCTGGGCTCCTGTTTAGTCACCTGGGGAGATGGAGTCAAATAGACAGTTGGATAGAGAATTTCTGAGCCGAATATACAATGGTGCGAGTGCCTGCCTGTAGCTTGCTGCTGTGGTGCTGAATGGGCTGTGTCACCAAGTGCTTGGGTAAAGGAGAAAACAGCTCTGGAGCCACAGAGGAGCTGTGGCCCTTCTGGTAAGCGCAGAGCTCATGTGAGTGTTGACCAGCCCATCTCTGAACTCCTGTGTGGTTGTGCTGTTGGATGTGCTGTTATCCATCCACCTCGCCTCTGCTTAGTGCTCCCAGTGGCATGTCTGTAGGGAAATGAGCCCGCTTCTGGTGCCATGCCAGAAGAGGCAGCACATGGGTAACTGCAATGGGCTGCTCTGTGCATGGAGCTGGCTCTGCTGGAACAGACCCTAATGCACTGGGGAACTGCAGCTACCTGAGCTGGCCAGCAATGGAGATCTGCCTCTCTCTTGGGAAACGTACCCCTGCGCTGCCGTGATGTCAAAGGGACTGCGGTGCCCCTGCCCCTCGCAGCACTCCCAGCACCGGTGCTGCCTTCGCACTGGGGTAGTGACAGCCAGGGAGGAGCGGGGAGGAGAGAACAGCAGCGTCTGATTAGAGTTCAGCCCCCTGGCCCTAGATCTGAAGAGACAGAGCCCGCCCTCCCTTCCCTTACAATAATTTTATTTTATTACAAAAAGAGCCCATATTAAAAAAGCTCATGATTATGTTTTCTGTTCACCAAGACTTTTCCTGTATTCGACCTTTGGATAACCTCCAAGGCTTGCAAACATTTGAAAGGAGTAAAGGAGCTCGTTTTATTGCAGGGCCTCAGCATACATTCTTTCCAGCCTATCTTTAACATCAGTTGACAAGAATTATATAATTGCAGTCTGTGATCCCTTTAAGGCTAAAACGTATTCGTTTTCCCTCAAAGAACACTTCAGGTTTCAGAGTAAAATGTATACATTTTTTTCCATCTGGGTTATTCTGTAAAAAGCCGTTTTCTCTTAAACTGGCAAGTCTCATTCTATGAAGTTGCATGGATTTATTTTTTACTGCGGTTTTGAGCTCACATGTTAACAAGTAGAAGAGAGAGCCTCCAAATCCCAACCTGTGTTTCCCATTGCATTGGAAAATTAGTGGGTTACAGAGACCGCGCAGGGGGGGAAGCACCCTCCTTAGGTGGAACCAAATAAAATTTCAACATACTGACTTAATCAAATTAGTGTCTAATGCTAATTGATAGGCAGCCCGGAGATGGACAGGTAGCTGGACTGGATTTGATCTCACATTTCAGAGGCATGATGTAACCTTGTGGGTCAGAAAGGAATTTCTGTTCTCCTATCAGAATGGCATCTGCCACCGTGTTTTAGGAAGCCGTGGACATCAGATACTTGAGTAGGAGCTGGGGAACGATGCCAAAAAAGAAGTCTAAAGATATTACCTGGAATTTAAAAAATGGCTTAGCCACAGCCACGATGACATTCTGTTTGCGTATGTTCCCTGCAGTTCAGGTTTTCACTGGTTTGGGTATTCCTGGAGGGTGAAAAGCACACCCGCACGGGGGGGTGTTCCTACCATTGTGCTGGGAGCAGCAGCACTCGGGTCGTCTGCTTGGAGCCAAAGTGATGCCAGCGGTGCTGAGCGCATTGAGCAACAAGTTGAAAAACTGGAGAGAAAAATTAAGAAAAAAAAAAAACCCTCCCCCCTCTGAGTATTTCCAAACAATGAGAAACGGAGGGAGCTGCAGCCTGGTCATGGGTATCTGCATGCAGGAAGGGAAGTTGCATTTATCTGGTAAATGAGCTATTAGGAGCGATTAAGCTGTTTGAAGCTGGGGCTCAATGGGCCAATTGTCTGCCCTGGTGCAGCCGAGGGGCCGGGGGGGTCAAGTGGGGGTTGAGGGATTGAAGTGAAGAGGTTTGGGTGGTGGCTCCCCATTTTGCCATGGGCTGACCCCAATCCTCGGTGTCCTTACCTGTCAGAGGATGGCTGCTCCACTTTGTGCGTGTGTTGGAGCACTTTAGGAAGTGCAAACTGTTATCCCAAGTAGTATTTGCTGGTAAAAATGATTCCCTTCTTCAAATATTTAGTTACTCTAATGGTGATTGCCCCCATTCCCCTAGGTAGGAGGGGGCAGGGGCAGCATTCCTGGCTTTATGGAGGGGCAGGTTGGAGAGGCTGTAAATGCACGTCGTGGGGGCTGGATACAATAACCTGCGAGAGAGGAGCAGTAACAGAATCCCTTTAATGAACTACAAGCCCACAGTTTATAAACTTGGACACAGCTTATGGTCCTGCCTACTGTATAAAAATAACTGTGTTTGGATTTCTTTGTGGCCAAAGGATCTCATAACCTGTTAAGTTCTCGCTGCCCGTGTTTCTAGCAGAGACAGGGCCTGTGTAATACCCTGTGTCACGCTGAAAGGGAAATCTCGGCTCCGCTAAGCTGTTCCCTGCTTTTGGTAGCCTCTCTGTATCAGGATTCACATTCTTGTTTCTGTTTCAGGCAGGAGACTAGTTTACAAGGCAAGTTCCTCCTTGGAGATCACAAGAGGCTTTCTTTCCCCTTTCTTTTTCTGAGAGGAAGGATTAGGTCACCAGTAATACCGTTTGCTTTTTATTTTTTCTCCTTTGGCTAATCTGCTCTCCAAGATGTCCATGTTACAAGAGAAATAAAAGGCTTTAAGCGAACGCGGGATTTTCCCCCCTCACCTCAGCTCTCCAGCCGAGAAGGGCGATTTACAGAACTCACCGCGTGGTAAAGCCTTAAACCAGAATTGCAGATGCTTGTAAGACAAAGCAGAGAGATAGCGGAGTGTCAGGTGCTCTGGAGGCGTTCGGTGCCTGCCGATTACAGGCGTGTCCGGGTGTACCGTGCTCGCAGTTACAGCTTTGTATGGAGAGCTCCCGCGGCCGCTCACCTGCAATCAGGAGGATTATTGTTATCCCGAGATTTTCATTTTCTATTATCTTTGTGCATTTTTACCTGGTGCCAATGTTAATGGTATTGTGACGGTGTTCAGAGGTGCTGGGGGAGCCTGGCACCCTGCCCGGCCCCGGCACGCTGCGTGCTGCACACTTGGCTTCACCCGGGGAAGGACGCGCTCGTATGCGGAAAGTTTCAGGGCTCTGAGCAAAGTCGGTTTGGTCAGAGAATAGCGAGCACGAGCAGATGATTGCTTTTGTGAAGGCTGTGTGATTCTTGTCTGAATACCAAGTACCGGTACCGGTGTGTGGTGGGGCCATGAACGTTTTGCAGCAATAAATAAGAATCTGCATTGGTAGTTCGTACCTAGCACAGTACAGCGTGTTCGCTCCGGTCACGTTACATTTGGCAAACTCTGTTTAAAGGGCCGGCTAGGACTGGACTTGCATCAACACAGCTCTGCCCTGCTCCATGCCAGCGTGCAGCAGCCAAAGCTCTGCCTTTCAAATGGTTTTGGTTGTTTTTTTTTTTTTTTCAGTCTTTTCTTTCCAAAGATTTTTTAAAAATACAATTAAATGGACAGGACCACTCAGCAGCTGAGCATAAAAAGCTGTTTATCTGGGGTTATCAAAGCACTTGACAAAGGTGGGGAATTCTCCCTGTGCCCCGTTCGCAGGGTGGGATGCTGGCATGCAGAGACAGCGAACGGTTTATCTGAGTAACGGAGTCGGTAGCAGAGGCAGTAATTAAAACTCCGGTCTCATGACACCCAACTCTGTACTGTAACCACTAGACAAACTGCCTCCCCGAGCCGTATCTCATCTCTATCTCCCTACATATGCACAATAAAGCCTTTGTACTATGTGCTGTACACTTGCTATTGATAGTTGTATCAGCTGAAAGATAATGCTTGCTCTTCTAACTGGCTGCAAGTGTGCTCCGTACAGCCTCAATTATCTGAACATAATGGGGGAGCGGTGGGGAATTTTGGATAACCGAGGTTTTGAGTGATTGAGGGAGGTTTTGCTGTGATTAATGGGCACGGTGGAACGTGGTGTGGTTTGGGATACCTGGAGCTGAGCTGTGTGGTCAGCCAGCAACCACTGTGCTGCAGTTTGGGATACGCTTTGGCGTTTATTTTGTGTTAAATGAGGTGTGCCTCTTCCTCACTCGGACAAAAAAGGACAAATGCATTGCAAATGTGTTGCTGATATTCCTTTAAGACCGGTGGAGCCCAACCGCAGTTGCTAATGGAAAGGCTCTCCTCTCCGTGGGCAGCTCGGAGCAGCGCTCGGTGGGTGCTGTGCAGCCAGGAGCGTGCTGGGGCTATGTGGGTGGCTCCGAGCCTCTGCAGAGAGGTAGGGCCAGAGATCGTCCGAAAAATAATTTCCCCTGCACATGCTATAAATTCTAGGATTTTAAGGATGATCCAGCTGTTAATGAGCTCCATACAGGAGAAGCAGCGTGCAGTTTCTGTAGAGATGTATTTGTTTATGAAGTGAAAATGCAGGAGTTGGGAGCTGCTCACGTAGCATCCTTCTGCTGCCTGCGCTGACCTCTGTGTGATGGAAATCTTTGCTGATGTGACTGCAAATGCATCTCGCTGGGTCTCTTAGGCAAGCCCCGTACCCCTACCTGCTATCTGTGCAAGTGACCGTCTCTGAAAGCATCACAGTGAAGAGATGGGATAAAGTCTGCAAAGTGCAGCACCAGAGCTGCTGCCTCTGCTCCCAGCACAGCTCCCTGTTACCTGACAGCCAGGCTGCATCGACCTCTGGGAGCTGATGTCTGACCCCTTTCTGGAGCAGTTCACTTACTTTATGTTACAATCCGTGCTTCTCCTCTGGATGTTTACAGTGGCTGCTAGCTATGTTCTCAGCAGCTACTTTAAATGCCTGAAAAAATAAAATATATTTTCTTATTTGCTTCAGTGCTCTCCCTGATCCGCGTGTTTGTGCGGGGAGAACGTGCGTGTTTGTTATCCTTAATACAGGCTGGATGTACACACACATGTATGTAATTCTCTTTCTATTTAGACACCAATCTGTATATGTGTATTTATGAGGGCTTGACACAGACTTCAGTAGAAACAGGACTGACCCCATCGTTTTGTACGTTATTAAGAGGAACAACAGTTCACCCTTTAAAATGCCTATATTTGGAAATCTGACTCTAAACTCACGCTGGTTTAACTTAATTTTGTGGCGTTTCTCCAGATCTTCATCTCCAGTGGAGGCAAGGACAGGACCGAGGGGAACCCTTGTGCTCCATGGAGGTGAGCGCCCATGCCACACGCTCCTGTTGGCTCCCCTTAGGGACATGGGGTGAGCTCCAGCCCCAGCGCCAAGCAGCAACCACAGTGGTGCTTTGATTTGGTGCTTTTTCTCCTGCTTGACTCTTTTTTTCCATCACTTTGATCCCTGCAAGTCCCATCTCTTTTATTTTTTTTTCCAGTATCTGGTCAGCTGCTTTGGTGGGAATCTCGTACTCCTTTTTCTTTACCCTGGGTTGACTTGGTTGCTTTTGGGGATCATTTTGTAGCGCAGAAAGCAGTGAGATAAAGCACAAAGGGCCCTTGACGAAGCCCGAGTTTTGTTTAACAGTTCAGATAGTGAAAGTTTACAAGAGCTGTACTGGGAAAGCTATGCTGTGAATAGAGCTATTATTGCCATTATCACATTGTTTAGACTGGTGGGCCAAAACGCAGGCATTTCGTATTTGTTTAACAGCTTCATCAAGCTGTATATTTGTATTGTCCTTTGGGCTGTGTTGTCAGAGGGTTGCAAGCGACATAAGAAGAAGTCTCAGTCGTTCCTTGGGGGATTTGACGGTCCAAGAAGTCATTAATTATCTAGCGGTGGAGACGAGGCAGAGGCAGGGTTTGGCTCTCCCAAACTTGCCGGAGGTGCGGGGTTGCTGGAGGCCGATAGAGGGCAGCAATCTCCCGCTGCTGCGGGGCCGCGGCTGCAGCCCGTGCCGGAGCGCCCGATCCGCGCCGGGGCCGCTCCCGGGGGTCGGGGCGCGTTCGGCTGCGGGGGGTCCTGGTGAACTTCCCCATAATACCCAAAAAAAGAAAAAAGAAAAAAAAAAAAGGTAGAAAGAAAAAGCAAAAAAGAAAAAATATATAGATATAGATATAGAAAGAACAAAATCTGCAAAACTGTTCTTACGCTGCAAAATGTGCCTGCTGAAGAAGATCCCAATAAACGTGTATGGGGTATATGCAGGTCCCTGTAAAAGTGGCTTTCTGTTTGTGTGGGGGCACATATGAAACCCGAGATGATATATCGTGTTGTGCTCAGACCTTTATTCCAAGATAAATCTATGGGTAGGTCACACGATGAATTCTTTTGGTTATTTCAGCACTTATTATTCTCCTATTTCAGTGCAGGCAGTTCAGTATTATAAGTGAATGATTATGGCTTCTTTCTCTTTGCCACTTAGCAGTCCTTTAAACACACACACACAAAGCAAAACAAAATCCCTTGCAGATCCGGTGTGGATTTGTTGCTCTGCCTTTGGTGCCATCAGCGCTCAGCTCTGGGCTCTGTGGGCAGCACAAGGGGAGCTGCTCGCCCTGGAGAGTGTGTGCACAGCGAGGTGAGCAGCACCAGGCACAGAGCAAATGGTTGCCAACAGGCTCTGCTCCTCACCTCCTGGGTTTTCTGCTTTCTGTAATGCACCTTGTTGCACTTTTTTTGCAGTTGACTCTGAGGACATTCACACTGATAATCCTTATCCGACACAGAGGAATCCCCTCCTGGCTCGCGTTCTGCTGCTCTGAGTTGCTGACTTTGATCATTTTTAATTATTATTTGTATTAGTTCTCGTTTGAGTTGCTGTGCAGCTTCCTTCTGACCACAGCGTGAGACCAGCTCGCGGTTGCTGCGACGCAGTCTCAGCGCTTTCCATCGCGGTGTTGTTTTGGGGCTCGGTCTTTCAGGGCTTGCTGCTCGCGTGCTGCGTGGCAGCTGGGAGCGGGGAGGGAAGGACCCACGGGAGGGTCCGGGTGGGTATGTGTGCCGTGGGGTGCTGCTCGTGGGTGCGTTCCTTAGTGCCCTGAAAACATTGGTTTTGGTCGTTGGTGCTCTGAAAACTTTGTGCTGTTTTCTGATGACGGCTCCGACTGTTCCTCAAACTGAAAGTAGTTGCTTTTCCTATATTTTGACAGCGGCTTCCAATACATGGAAGCCCTTCCTGGTATTCAGAAAATCAGAGTACCACATTCTGGCCGGGCGGCAAGCAGGATTCTTTCTGAAGTCCTTCTGTATTGTGAAGTAACAGTGTTTTGTATGTTAAGAAACAGTATCAGCAGTTCCTCACAACCAATGCTCTCGCTTGAAACGACGAAGCCTTCGCTGGGGCTCAGTGCAGTGCTTGGCAGAGGGAGGGCAGTGCTGGCCCCGGGCAGTGGAAGGAGTTTGCTGGTGGCAGTGCTGATGGAGCTGCTGGGGAAGTGAGGAGTCCACGTAAGCATTTGGTGCCGGTTCTGGTTTTTATCCACTTGCTTTCGAGCAAAATGTCACTTTGAGCAAGTAATAATTTATTTTTATTATTTATTTATTGTTGTTGTTGTTTTAAAAGGCATCTAGCCATGCAAACAGCACTGAAAACTTAGTGGTGTGCCCTGATCTTTGAGGATCAGTTCCCATCAGCCTCGCTGACTCTGTGCAAAGGCCATGGGAGAAATCCCGCACAGCAAAACACCGTCTTCACCCTGGAGACTTTCTCTTACATGACCCACGTTACCCAAACCACCATGGGAGCACTCCTGCCTCTCTTCCTCCAGCGAGGTTTTGCCAGGACAAACGTGCTCCTGGCTTGCAGCTCTGTAAACCCCGTGTGAGCAGCACCCAGCGTGGATGGCAGCCTGCTCGGTGCAGGCACCCAGGCCAGGTGCGATCAGCAAGGGAGCCGAGCACGGGCACGTGCCCACCGCCGAGCTGCTGCTTGTTGCACTGCGTTCCCTGCAGTACCTTGTTGTTCTAGAAACTTTTTTCCTGCCTGGAACACTTTGCTTCAGCAAATGAAGAAAGGGGAGGGGGGGGGGGG
>WBMW01001648.1:2020306-2140300 GCA_013396635.1 Penelope pileata
GGGGGAATAATGAAGAGACCTTCATTTGGTGGCATAGAAAATTTGCATAAAATATCGCTCTAAGCATTGAAGGATCTTATTACATAGGGTTTTGATGATAATCTTTGTTGAAATAATATTTAACACATGCTGCACTTTTAATTAAGTATCTGAATAATCTCAAATTAATACCAGAGGTTTAAAAATAAGTTTTCATTTTAGTGAACTGTAACATAATAGCGAGCTGCACGGCAACCCCCTCCTTTACCCTTTGATTTAATTAAATGCCCTTCTGCGTGCTTCTTCTCACTTCAGATACGTGCATAAAGAAATCAGCCCCAGACATTTTACTTAGGTTTTCACCACTTTTCCCTGCGTCGTCTCCATTCTGTTGCCCCGTTCCCTGCAGGGCTCTGGTGAAGGTGTTGCTGCGGGTGTGGGCTCCTGCAGGGCTTTGCCGTGGGTCTGTGCTTGGGAGGGCGATGGTGCCCCAGTGCCGCTGCTGAGGAAGCGCTGAGTCCCGGGGCAGCTCCGTGCTGGAGTGCTTCGCTCCCCGAGTTTGATTGTAAGGTAAAAGGGGCTTAGCCGTGTAATGCTTTCAGAGAGCAATCAAGCCATTGCAAATAAATTCGCATTTATTCTATTTATTTTTTCAAATTAAAAAGGCCTGATCCAGCCAATTTGTTTGCCTTCCAGTGAGGCGCGGGTGACAATCACCGCTTCATTATTCCGTCTTAAGAAATTCCATTAACCAAAGGAGAGGGGAGGGGGGGAAAAAAAAGAAAAAGAAAAAGCCCTCACTTAGATTGGTGTCAGCGAAATTGTTTTGCTGCCGCCGCCTCGCAGCGCCCAGCCGGAGCGGTGCAGGGGGGAGGCTGCCTCCACCACTGGGAAAGCACAGCCACGGTTTGGAGGATGTGGAGCAGGCTGCCTTCAGAAGGCTTTCTGTTAGATTTCCCCTTTATCCCTCACCATCTATCATTGTAAAGGAGACGTATATAACCGCCGCGCTTTGTATATTAAGGGGAGCTGCCTGCTTTTTTCCCTTTGCGGAGATAATGACACCGAGGGTTGTTGACTGCTGTTATCTCCGATGACAGCCTTATCTGCATGGCTCTGATTCCTGCTCCGGAGTTGCAGATATTCAGCCCTCCTCGAGCTGACCGCTGCTCCCACCGTGCCTGGGCGCGGAGCTGCTGGCGATGTGCTGGGAGCAGATGCTCAGGGGCTGCGTAACAGTTGTCATCTGCTGTGTTCCCTTCCCACCTCCACATGCAAAGCGTTGGAGGGAAATGTTGGGGGTAAGGAGGGGTGGGAGCCTCAAGGAGAGGTCAGATCCCAGGTGAATGCCCTCCCCAGCAGCCCCTGGGGGGGACAGGAGGAGGATGAGCAGCTGCCGGATGGTGCTGGAGCCCCCCGCGATGCTGCACCCAGGCATGCAGCAGAGGGACCATTGCACCATCCCAGCTGCACCGAGGAGGAATCTGGGAGTTTATTTTAATTCCTCTAAACATAATAAGCTGCAGTTAATTGGCCAGCATTCACCGTGCCTCCAAGGTGCGGCGCACTGCAGTTGTTTGGCAGGCTGAATTCCTGTCCCTCGGAGATCTCAGAGCGAATTTCAAATATTTATGAATTTAGCCTCTTAACGCTCTTGAGAAGCAGCCTTGTTTTGCTGCTGCAGAGAGCGAGATGGGGAGATAGTGCCTGCACTCGGCCGGGCTCGCCTGGAGCCCGCGGCTCTCGCTGCATCCCCCTCATCGCACCCAGCCGCGTGCCCGTGGCCCATCCCATGGGCCTTCTTCATAGGAAACTGAGCGCCTTTTCCCCGGTGTGGATTTGTGCAAATCCTGCCTGTGGGTGCACAAGTTTGGGCTGCACGCAGTCCTTGCTCTGTGCACACAGCTGGATGTTTCCTCACAAGTTTGTCTGCTCTTTCTCAAATCCAGGCTTTATTCCTCCCTGTCATATCTTGTAATGTATGTTTCCATCCAAGCACTTAGCCCAGTTTCACTGCTGTAGGATCCCACTGGGCTCTCCCAGGTCTCACCTCTGATGTCGGTGCTCTCCAGCCCGGGCTCGGGGAAGCTGCGGTTTGGTGCAGCCCCAGTTACTGCCCAGTGCCTTCCTGGAAGTGCACATCGCCCAACTATGCTGATGCTTTTTTTCCCATTTAAAAAATGTGTTTTACTGGAAACTGTGGCGGGGAGAAGATACTCAGTTTGCCCTAAAAGTTTAAAAGGACGTTTGTTTTTCCAGTGCTTCAGAAGAAGGCAAAGCCAGGCTTCTTTTTTTAACACTGAAGAACAGTTATCGATTAAGCCCCATAATTAGTCCTGAAAAATCACTTCACATTTCATTTTTGTTTGAAAAGGCAGTGAAGTATAACAGTAAGTTTCTGATTGAAAAGCATTTTGGGTTGAAAAGCCATTTCTGGCAGGTAAGGAGCTCTGCCCACGAGGGCATTGCATGATGCACACACCCAGGGCTGTGCGGTGCCCAGTGTGAGGGCTCTGCTGGAGCCGTGTAACTCAGCACCCATCTCCTGTGAGCATCCAGTTCAGATTGCAGGCAAACTTTGGGATGCTGTTCAGGGAATCCAGTTGCTGACCACAGCACGCAGTGTTCTTGAGCACTTTTAAGAACAGTTGGAGTGTCAATAACTTGTTTGGTTTTTTCCCCCCAGCGCTTCCAGTTGGTCTAAAGGGAGTGGATGCTTCGCCTGCAGCTCTTGCATCACTGTTGTACATGAGGACAGAGCAGGTCACAAGTATAACCTGTGTTTTCCAAATCCATGAAGTGCTGAAAGGACCTGGGATGGGCGGCGTTACCCAATCTTGCTGTGGCCGTACTGCTCCTAGAGCATCCTCCATCCCAAATGCTGAAGGTATGGCACAGACGTTAGTGCTTGTGGCGTCCCCATGGGCACAGTTATCCCCAGGCTGGCACAGAGGGCAGCCTGGAGAGGCAGTAGCAAGCTGGCTGCAGAAATGGGGTTACACACGTGCATGTAACTTCTCCTTCCATTGGGGTCTGTGTGGGGCACTGGCTCCGACCCCAGGCAGCAGCTGTGCCGGGTTGTGCAGCCTCAGCTCACGGGCAGAACAGCAACCTCACCATTGAAGCGTGGTGTTACGTGCCCTGGTGCTGGTAAGGGTGCTTAAATTCTTGTCTTTGCAGGATAGAAACTTTTTCTCTGATGCGTGTGCCACCCCTGACCACAGACGCTGGCCTTTGGCTATATCACTGTCGAGCAGCACAGCATCGCCACGGGCTCCTTTCCTGTGTCAGGGTGATGGGAGGATGCTCCCATGATTGATAAATGCCACGGGTCAGGCCCTGCTGCTGCTCCCAAGTCTGTGCTTGACACAGAGGTCGCTGCTGGGATCAGCTCCGTGTGTGGCTGCGAGCAGGGCTGAGCGCTGGGATGGGAAGTCAGGAGGGGCCAAAATTCCTCTGAACAGAAGGGACCTTCACCTAGCAGGAACATTTCTGAGGTCATGAAGTGTGTCCCACAGCCTTGCAGAAGTATGGAATTGTCTCCCAGGTGAGCTACGGGTGGTCTTTTCGGCAAGCTGGTTTGTCCAAACCTTGGTGCTTGGACAAAGTCTCAGAACCTCTCCAGTCCCAGGCAGGCAGCAAATGCTCACTTGCTGTGGCCCTGCTCCCTGTTAGCTTCCATTTAAACTTTGGGAGGACTCCGAGCTCTGGCCTGGCAGTGTTTATCTGCACCGAGTATGAATGGGAATTGGAAAAGGGGAAAGAGAGAATGGCTGCTTTTTAAAAAGCTAATTTAAAAGCAGGCGCAGTCTTCTGTAAAGATGATTCTGATTGTCCAGAGCTCTTTTAAAGGGACAAGGTTAAATGCGTTTGTATTGAGAATGTGGGATTAGGCGCGCACACAAAATGAACAACATCTTCTTTATTTATTTCATACTTAAATGGCCAAGAGTGTCAGTCAGTCAATTCCTGGTGATTCAGGAACGCAAGGGGATTTTCTGTATTGTTTTTTTTATTTTGTAAAGCTCTTTATCTCTGGCTTTGTATATTAGCTATTTCTGCATTGCCACCAAGTTCCTCTCCTGTCCAGTGTCCTCCTGTAACCAAAGGGGCTGGAATAAGCGTTGTCTGCAAATGGCACAGCGGGTTGGGAACCACAGGTGAAATCCTTGAGTCTGCTCCCAAGTGCCTGAACCGAGCAGCACGCGAGGAAAGGCTGACAGCCACGCTGCTGCTCTACTCCCCATCCCATAGGGCTGTTAAAGCAACCCTACAAAGCAGGGGATTGCAGGATTACTTACAAAGTGCTGATGCTTTGGTGAAAAAGCAGACCCAGTTCAAACTGATTACAGTCCCTGTTCAGTGCTGTCTGCAGCAGGAGTGCCTTTTTTTTTTTTGTATATTTTTACTGTGTGATTTTAATCTTGACTGTGTCTGTTCATTGCCATTGTAAAAGGAAGAAATCATAATAATTAGAAGAAAAGGGCTGAGGAAGTGGGAGTTTCTTTATTGTGAGCTTTATAGCTGGGGAAACTGAGGCATGGAGAGGTCCTGGAGGTTCATAGGTAAAGACAGCTGGAAAAAGCAGTGTGGGAGCCAGGGGAGAACCCGAGACCCCACACCACGGCAGGAGGCATTCCTTGAGCCAAGTGTCCTTGGGGTACACCCGAAGGACCTCCAGTGGATGGAGCTTGTCCATGCACACCAGCAGCACCCATGGGCTTGGGAGCCAAGGGTTGGAGGCAGCCCTGTGCCTCACAGGCTGAGGTTTGGTGGCTTGCTCTCTGGTGCAGCAGGGTGAGGAGATGCTAACTGTTTTCAGAAAATCTGTTTGGAAGCAGCTCAGCTTACCACTCCCTTCAGATGAGCGCAGCCAAAGGACTCCAAGGGCCCTTTGCGTGGGCACCGTGAAAGGGAGCTCTGGTCTCAAACTGCACACTCGTGTCCAGCTATTTCCCATCAGTGAAGTCTCTCCCTTTTAAAAAAAATATAGATATCTATATTAATTCCAGCTTGTCACACACAGTCTGCCTTCTCTCAGCCATCTGGCTTCACCCTCCCACCCCGGCTTTGGTGGTGTCATCTCTCCAGATGCTATCTCACCTTTCTGGAGCCACCGCAGTCTCCTCCTCGCATGGAGAGGGCCAGGAAAGCCGCGTGTCACCGCTCAAACAAGCAGTGTTGGGTCACGGCAGCGGGGGATGCTGCTGGTTGGAGTTATTGCTGAGAAAAGAGCAAGAGTGAATACCCAGCACAAGGCCGGGTCTGTCCTATGTGCCCCGTAGGCTTAATTAGCACGCGGATTTTGTTCACCGCTGTTTCTTAGAACCAAACCCACTGGCAAACAGATGACGTAAAGGAGAAGGCCAGGAATGCTGCGTTCGTGGCTTATTGCTGTTTATATAGCACCAAAGTTGAGTAAGGCATTTTGAAAACAGGCATGCTGGCATGAGATGCTGGCCCTAATTGAGGCAGACAGAGTTTTGGTGTTGATTTTTTTGGTTGCGATGGAATCAAGATTGCTCTTCCCCAGGAAGTTTCTGTTTTGAGGGTATATCTTGCCTTGAACAGAGCTCCAGCAGGCAGCAGGATGGGTTTGGATCTGCTGGGTGGGATCTGGGGCTGGAGGAACCCAAAAGGGTGAGGGTGAGCCCCAAGTGCTGCACAGTTGTGCTGCCTGGGGAGCTTTCTGTTTAGCAGACCGTGTCCCAGTGGACCTCTGACTCTTCAAACATGCTGGTTAAACGCTTGTTAATCACACAGATGGAAATATCATAATAAAAATACTTTCCTGCAACCAGGACCTAAGTTTTCTGTACATTCCTACTCACTTCTTTGTTCCAGGTTTATTCTTGGCAGTGAATATTCCCGAATTCCTGTTCAGAGTAGAGTGGACTATTCTTTCCCCAAATCCTCGGGTTGAATCACAAAAAAATGTGTTATTTCCTTGCTATGGTGCTATCCAAGATTTAGAGGTCATGATCCAACACATCAGCCAAAATGACGACCTTGGCTTGAAAATGAGATTTGTTGAAAGGTTCATTGAATTGTTGGAGGTGTTGGCCTGCTTTCTGTGTCTGAAGCCATTAGGACGCTTATAAATTACATTTTCAGGCTCTTCCTGGAGCTATGAAGGTCAGATGCTCGATTTTCCAGCCGAGGAATATGGGACTGTTTGTGCTGCCCACCTTCAAGGCACCTGTTTTAGGTCCCGAAGTGGTGAAGCTCCTCTTCCAAACTTCTGTGCTCCTCTGGAAGGAGTGTTTAGAGACCAGCCTCCCAAACCTGGGCACTCAGGTCAGCACCCCTCACCCTCATCATTGCCTTCAGGAGCTAAAACTGAAGCGATAGGAAAAAAACTTGTATGTTGTAAGTGTCATGGTAACAATAGGAGCTGGCAGCACGGCCGGCTCATGCTGTTGAGCCAGCTGTTAAAACCTAGGTGTGGGAGAGAGGGCCCAGCAGAGCTGTTTCCTGGAACGTGGAAAATACGGCAGCAAAATGTTCTAGGATTGGAAATTTGATTTTTGACACCAGCCCCTTTGGCTGCATTTTTGCCTTTGTCTTGTTCTCGCGTCTGTCTGTGCCAATGCATGTCGCTGGCATTTACTCTTCGTGCCAGGCAGATTGGGTGCAGGTGAGCATTCCCTGCTTACCCCAACCCTGGGGGAGTGCCGCTCAGCGGGCTGAGAGCTGCTGCATGTGCTGGTGTTCCCCAGTCCTAGGTAGGCAGTACAGCAACACCCATTGAACGAGTGAGAATAGGAAGGAGCCTTATATAAATTTGTAGAAATCACAATTTGCTCATAGATGCTCCATAGCCATAAAAGGTGGTGAGAGCTGCAGAACCAATTACTCCTCCTGAGCTGTTCAATCTGCTCCTGTGCTCCACAACCAGAACGAATGCACCCGCGTGTTGGAGGCTGCAGATCTCACCATAGGCTGCTGTGCTCTGTGCCAAGTGCTGTGGGTTAGAACAACTCAAAGCAGGATCCAGATCCCCAAACGCAGAGCAGCCCTAGGACGCAGTGACAGCAATGCCAAGGGACCAGCAGGCTGGCAGGGGTGTTTTTGCTGTTTGTCTGAGGACCTAGGTTTGTGTCACACCTATACACTCAGGTTATGGTCTTGTGCCTGTCAGCTGGAGTTCTCTCTCATGCTCAGAGGGAACTGATGGGTGGAGCTGGGAAGACCATAAGGACTGAATTTTATGTTGCACAAATCCCCCTTCATTTTATTTTAGCATTTCTGTAACATTTCTTTCTTTCTGCTTCTCCTTTCTAGAACTGAAATGCCATCTCAGGGAGCACACTGACCTCCCTGGAGGGCTCTGCCCTGGCTGTGGTTTCATGCTCATCTGAGACAACCGCATCTGAGGTTTCCCTTCCAGCCCCTCTCCCACAGAGCGCTTTGGAGTGGGTACATCTCTGCAGTGCAGAGCAGGGAGCAGTTCAGAGCACACGTGGGAAGGTGTCCTGTGCAAAGCCTGCCCTTAAGCACGACTCCACGGCCCCATTTGGCTATTCATGGTGTGTTGTATTTGCCAAACATAAATTGAAATAGGTCTTGAACAATTGCATTGGCATGTGCGTGTCTTTTTCTCCAGCCAAGCAACGGAGGCACCGTGGCTCCTGTTGTAGAGCATGCCAACACTTGGAACATGCTCCTGCCAATATCCCACATAAATCACGCCTTATCCAGCCCTCCTCGGTCCTCCTGGAGATTCCTCCTCCGTTGCAAGTGATACGTGACGGATCTGTGCTTCCCTGGAGCATCACGTAGCACGCAGAGCATGTAGCATGCAATCTCAATGAGTATTTTTACGGTAAGTCTGAGACTGCAGGACTGCTCTCCTTCCCACTATCAGGTATGTGCTACAGCCCAGCACGCGGTGTTTGAGAGATGGGTGTAACTTGCTGAGCTCCCCAGCACTCTGATTGTTTGGGTTTGGAAGGATGATGCTCCTACAAGGAGTAGCCGTATGGGCTTTCAAGCTGAAAAGTGGGTGGGGTTTGGTGAACCTCTATACCTCCAGAACTTCCGTACTTCAATAGGAGAACTTGACCAAATCTCCTTGCCTGCCTGGGCATAAGAGTTTGTAGTTACACAACTAAGTGAATGTGATCAAGGACTTTCCTTACACCACTTATCCATTGCTTATTTTGATTTTCTCACACCAGAAAGGACCATTTGGATGAATTTGGAGTGTATGTATGGAGCTTAGAACATGTTTGGCAGAGCCCCTTTCCAAAATACCAGAACACAGTGGAAGGGGACAGGTTTCCATGTGAAGTGGCTGGCAACGCTGCCAGTGGCAGGGGGTTGGAACTGGATGATCTCTGAGGTCCCTTCCAACCGAAGCCATTCTATGATGCTAAGAAAAGCTTCTGCTTGGCCACTTGAGGACTGACTCAAGGGTTTTGGGGTGCTTTCCCCCTCTCCATGGGCTTTCACTTCCTGGTGGGGAGAGAGCAGAGCAGCTGGGTGTGAACCAAGGAGGCCCAGGGGACTGGGAAGGGGCTGGTAAGGGAGGATTTAGAAGCTCACATGCTCATTGTTGCAGGAGATGGAAGCAGGGTGGTGGGGGGGGCTGTAGGCAGCACCAGCACTGCTGCCCGGCCCTGCGCCACGCGTCCCTCCTTGCTTTGAAGCCTCAGTGCTGCTGGAGGGATGTTTGCTGCCTCTTGCCCACTGATGATCCCTAAATTAAGCAATGCAAATCTATTCAGGGCCGATTCCTTTTCCAAAGGCAACTTGCCTCAGTTGCTAATTCCCTGCGTGGCTTCTATACAGACCCCTCACAAACACCTGCAGCTTTTTTCTTCTTTCCTCTCCCCCTTTTTCCAGAGAGGGGGTGGCAATGGGGAGTTTATTGAAAATCTTTGTTTTCGCTGGTGCGATGAAACTTGCTTTGCTCTTTTGCCTCCTTTTCTTTCCCCTTTTCACAGAATAAATACAGCTGATCCATCCCCAGCCCCTCTGCACGTGCCAGAAGAATAAATCGCCTGCCTCGCCCCCAGCCCCCTCCGTTAATTCTTCCCCCTGCTGCTGTGTTTGCTTTTTCTCACTGCAGCTGTAGCGCTGGTCGTGAGTGTGAGCTGACCTATTGCTGGTCTGTTTGGCACCGGCTCTGCAGAGCCACCCCCAAAAAAGACTTTGAAAGCAACTGTTAGAGCCTTCAGTAGGCTTCTTTTTTCCTCCCCCCCTTTCTTATTCTCATAGCACTCGCCTTTTGTTGCAGGGCAAATACGCACACACGCGTGTGCAGGCGCAGGGAGCAAAGCGGAGGGGACCGGAGCCCCAGAAATATTGCACTGTCCAAAGTCCACGGGTTAAAACAAACATCAACACTGCGTCAAATAGTTTGCCCGTAAGAGTCTTTTGTTATGAAGATAAGCTTGTTATCTCTTTCATTCAGATTTTAATCTGACAGGTCATTTGCATACTGCCAGCCGACTTCAGGGTGTGCATTAGATCCACTTTGCATTTAAATCCTCTGTCACTCAGGCAAATAAAAAAGGGAGGGGAGGTGGGGGACAGCGAAGAACCTCTTTCAGATCCTCCCAGCTACTGCTATTACTTTTTGTTGGCTGTTAGTGCTATTGATGGCAGAGAAGTTGTCCTGGCTCTTGGGGCTCTGCTTGGTTTTGGGGCATTGGGCAGCCCCGGGCTGTGAGCTGCACGTATGGGGTCTGCCCCAACGACCCCTGGGGCCTTTCTTACTCAAATCCCTCTTCAGACCCTATTTGTGCAGAAACTGACCCCTAAAACCCAGTGCTTGGTCCTTAGTCAAGCCAAGCCTCTGTGGGCTTGCATGGGATGGGTTCAAGCCCTGCCAACAGGACAAGGAACAATAGCTGTCCTGGGCACAGGGCAGATAGCAAATCGCCTATTTATCAGCCCACATGTAAACATGTCCCTTTGCTTAGCTATTCCACTTGTCTGATGTGTCTCTGTATCTTTTCTTTCCATGTGAAGCCTGACCCCGCACCTGGACTCCCTGAGCTGCATTGCGTGTAGGGATCCCACGGCCCAGGCTGCTCGCACAGGTAACGGGGGTGGGATGTAAAACAGCACCCGTGGGACACAAGTCAGCCGCGGTGCGAGTGGAGGTGGATGGAGTCGTGTTTCCCTGCGGGCACGGAGAGATGCAATTGTTTCTGGTGTCCGTGAGGTGCTGCGGGCATTAATAACGATAAAAATCCAGTGACCTCCCTCGCTCCCCGCACCTCCCCGAGATGCCGGAACAATGAGCGGGACAAGATTAAACCTGGCACCGCTCTCCTCCTGTGCACGGGTGGAACTGCGGCTCCGCTGAAGACCGCAGGAATTACCCCAGGGTGAGGGAAAGGTGAAATTGCTGTGAGTCTCCTTCCCCACATACAATGGGGAGCCTGAGAGATAAGGCCACGGCCCCCCAAAGAGAGCGGGACGGCGGGATTGTGTCCCAAACCGCTCCGAGCCCCAGGGGAACGTTTTCTTCGGCCCCAATGGGGTTAAAGATTGGATCTGGGGCAATTACTGCATCCAAAAGTAGAGCAGTGAATAGCAACAGGGCATTTATTCAGCTCTAATGTGACAAGTTTAATTCTTCTGTTTGGAGCCAGTTATTTTCTTACATATATTAATTATTTGAAATAATTCTCTGAATAACATCTAGAAATAATTCAGGCAATATATCTTGATAATGAACCCGTTGCTACTGAATGGCTGAGATCTCAGCTGGGCTGGTGACTTTGGCTTGGGTGAACGTTCACACGGCATTGTTTCTTCTCTTAAATAGTAGTACGTGACTTTCAGATCCAGATTCTGGTCTGAATTGCTGTGTTCATGAGGTCTCTATTATTTGCCATTTCTATAAACGTTCCTGACAATAAATGCCTTTGTTAGAATATTAGTGGTAAAGCAAACATAAAAAGAGCATGAATGAAGGCAGAGCAAATTTAAGGTGCTTATTTGAATAGACATTTAGGGGAAAAAGTTTCCATGGTAGGCAGCCACCTCGAAGCCTACAGAGAAACCACTGGGAGCAAGGTTTCACCAGAGCCACTCCCTTCCAATTTCTTGTAAAGATTTCTCTGGGCATTTAAAAACATATGTGTGTTTCTGGTGCTTGCAACCCACGGTAGCAAATCTTATTGAGCAAAATCCCACATAATGCCGCAGCACTGTAGCAGCAGTGAGGGTCCCAGCCCCCTGCACATTGGTTCACCATGCAGTCCCCCATTGCTGAGCACAGGGCACAGTGTTGGCAGCTGTGTGCTCCTTCTGCTGGAGGTGGTGATTTGGAGACGGTGGGGACAGAGCGGCTGAGATGTCCAATACGTGCTGGGGCTCTCAGGTCAGCCAGCAATGCTTTATCCCATGGTGCCACCAGGATCAACACAGCTAAAGGGAGCACGCATTGCTGCTGCTCCCCCAGAGTCAGCTGCTGCTGTCCGGGCTCTGCTCCATGCTCCAGCCGGGGCCGTGTCCCCACAACACGGGAGCATGGGCATTTTGGAGAGCTTTTCTACCCAAATTCCAGATCGCTTGGCCAAGGCTGGAGTAGAAAGGCATGGCAGAGAGGCCCATATGCAAACAGGGAAGAGCTCCTTTTGCAATCCAGTTTCTACTCATGCCCTAAAACTGACAGCACTTAAGACCCCCAGACTAAGGGCAATGAATGCAAAATGAGAGTGCTGCAAAATCCCCTGGTTCCAGGCCAGCTCTCCTGCTTTGCTTTGCTGCTCCTTGGCATCAGTCTTTCAGCCAAGTGAGCAAGTCAATGGCTAGCTTCATTGCCAAAAAATCTTCCTAGCTGTTTCCCATATAGCTAATGAGAATGCAAATGTGCTGGTTTTCCAAGCTTGCTTGCAGCCTCCGCTGCTCCCTTTCTATGCATGTACTGAGGTGCTTTTCTTCTGCCATGAGACCTATACATGCCATGCTGGTTTGTGGGGTTGTCCTCGTTGCAGGTGAGGAATGCAGCATTTAGGTGGCACAGCTGAGAAGGGCACAGCAAAGGAGGAAGCAGAGCCTCCCAAACACCTGCTCTGCGCTGTCCTCCCATGTGCCTTCCCTGGAGAGTTAAAGACCAGTCTGCAGTTAGAAAAAAAAGAAAGAAGCAGGTCTGCATTTGAGTTACATACTATATCAGAGCAGAAGTCAGGCGTTATTCCTGCTGCGTGCACTGCTCTGTGGCTGGGCAGCACAGGGTGCCTTTGTTGAATCTTCTCTTCCATCTTGCAGCAGTAGTGTTGCTTGTCTGTATCTCTGAAAAAAGATTTCCATCTGGCTTGCCATGCAGCCTCACTTACAGCTTGGAGTCCTGCAGAAAGGGCAGGGATTCTGTTTACGCCTTTCGCTGTACTTCCATATGGAAGAGCAGAGCCCATGCCCAGATCCTCCTGCCATGGCTTTGCCTGGGGATGGTGTCACACCATTACAAATCCAGCCCTGGGTGCTTCCCAGCTCGCTGAGCCTGGCCAGAACCCAGCCAGCGTCCCCAGCCTAGCTCCCAGGGACATGTCCCTTGCCTGGCTCCTTCCTGGGGATGTTGGACCAGAGATGAGAGCTCAGCAGCCTATGGGCATTGTCACATCATCTGTCCTGATGGGCACTCTTTGGGGACCATGGGACAATTCAATAAAGGGACTCAGTGCAGGAATTTTTTCCACACAGACACGCGCTCTGCATCCCCAGGCAATGCACGAGTGCTGCGGAGCATGATGGAGCCCCCTGAGCATTGCCCTTTTCTCTGCTCCCATGACTGCTGTATGTCTCGGGATCTGCCTCAAGCCTTCCACAGAGCCCAGGTTCCTTGGGCTCTGCCTTCCCTCCCTGGCTACCAAAGGGCCTGGAGAACACATTCTTTTTAAAAACAGTGTGACATCTTTCCTTTGTTCCTGGCTTTCCACTAGGATTTTCCATGATGCAATCCCGTATGGGGTTGCTGGCACGGAGCTGTTCAAGTCAGTAGCTGCGCCTGGAGCAAACCCATTGTTCTGCCAGCGCAGAGCCCTTCAATGCCGCTGACTCCTGCTCAGCACCGCTCCTGCTCCCCAGCACTGCCGCTGCCGGAGGGACGTCCTAATCCACACCCAGGGCTGTGACTGCCAGCGCCGGGCACAGGAGTGAGTCACAGTTAGACACTGGCACAGCCACCGAGGTGTCACACTGAGCAGTGGCACTGCACCCGGACACGGAGCGGGCTAGGACTCCATTCATGGGTCTCTGCTCCAGCAAAGAAGGATTATTTTGGAGTGGAACATGAGAGGGTATAGCTTTTATCCTTTTGGAGGAGCAATTTGCAAGGAAAACAATGCAGGATTCTCTGGAATAAGGAGTATTAGCTGCATTATCTTTAAAAATAATTTAGTTAAGGGAACATTGGCTGGGGTTAGCACCTTTGCGGGCACTTGGGTTGCAGCAAGGAGATGCTTGCTGAGATTTATTGATGCTGGGGATTGTTTCAAATGCATAGGTGACATCTAATGCCAGAGGAGCTCTGGGGCTCACTGATGACATAAGTCAAAGGCTCTGCAAAGTTTTCAGCAGCACAACCATTAACCCTGAGATTACGATATCCTTTGTGTTTTTCCAGCACGTCCTGCCAAGTTTTTGCCTTAAGCAGAGGAAGGATGAAAAATGTGGGGCCGGAGATTTTCTTGCAGCCGAAAACCACCATCTGCTGTGCTGCTCCCTGGGATGGAGCAGAGCCTGTGTACAACCAGCACCGAGCAGAGAAACGTCTCTACCACCCAGCAGCCACTTTCTTCAGAGTGGGACAAGTGCAGAGTGGTGGAGGGGAAGCACAGACATTGGTCCTGTCTGGGAGATGCAGCTTCATGTCTCCCACCGTGCTCTGCTTTGATGCTTGGATGTAAAGGAGTGGTAAATTCAAATGTCAAAAGGGCTTTTCAGGTAGTTACATTAAATGCATCTATTTCTTCCAAGCGGGTCTTATATGGGAGTTATTTTTTGTGGTAGTAATAAGGTGATCATTTCTAGTCTAAGCAGCTAATCTTAACTGAGGACTGCACACCTGAAAGGAGACAGCTGCAGGTGAGCTCTGGGGGTATTTCATCGGGTTTGGAGATGGCAAAAATCCCCCAGCTGAAACGTTTGTAGTAAATAAATGCAGTTCTAGTGATGCTGAAGTGCTCAGTGACTTCATCTGGACATGGCTGAATTATTGCTCATATATTTTCTGTCCCTCTCCCACACAACAAGAAACAGTTGTTCCCTAGAAATTTCCTTTAATTTTCTTTAAATCATTAAAAATAAAACAAATAGTACCTCCCTCAAGAAATAGTTGAATTGAACAAAACCTCTTGTTCTGCTCCAAATTTTTGAGAAATACTGATTACATCAAAATGAAAACCAGTGTGTTTTGGATGTCTGAAGCAAAATTCTTGTTTCCTTTTATTATCTGTAGTTCTTAAATGAAAAATTACTTCCAATTGAGCCACCTGGACAATAATTTGCAGATTAAAAACAAACAAAACCTCGGGGTTACAGAGGCTCCGTATCGGGGCAGGTGCTGTGGGATTGCTCTGAATTTCACAGGGCACTGACTCAGGTATGAGCTAGTGCATTACTTCCAATCTTCAAGGAACAAAACCAAATGGCAGTGATAGTAAGATAATATCCACTGTTATTGCTAGGAGCATACTTCAATCTCATCTACATACTGAATAAACAGCTTTGGCCTTTTTGTAATGATCTAAGCACTATGTATGCTCTATTTTCTCATGAGAAAAAGATTTTTCTGGTTTTATCCTTGGAGAGGTGGACATCAGTAGGTGGACATCAACATAGGGTGAGCATCAATGCTCTTGCAAGGACAGGTGATATCTGACTTCCCCAATAGCCAGAGTAGTTCTTAACATCCCTTTCTTAGTGTCCAAGACAGGAGCAGCTAATCTGCCCTCCCATCCCTCTGGGAGAGGCAAAACCTTCTGCAGCACCGCAATTGTTTTGGTGGTCCCCATGCTGTGCCTGTGCCCAGATCCAAATCTGGGCTTTATGGGATGACTGTTCCCAAAGTACACACACTCTGTGGCCAAGGATGAGTCAGAGGGATGCTGTTAGCGGTGTGCTGGGTGGTACAAGTTAGTCCTTGTTTGTGGGAGTCCATGAGCAATTAAAGAAGGCAAATTGTAATTAATGCCAATCAGCATGAGTTCATGGAAAATAGAATGTGATGTCTCTCTTTGGTTCACTTGATAGCAGTGATAGTAGTGTACAAGGGTGCTGCGAGACGTTTGACTGGGTACTGCATGACATTTTGATTAAGGATCTAGAGCAGTATAAAATCAAGAGGGTGTGCGTTAAATGGATTAAAACCTGGCTCCCTGACAGGTCTCCAAATGTAACTGTAAATCATCCGCCAGCTGTGTTTGCAGCAAAGTCCCTCCAGTATTCTTGCATTTAATATCTTTATCAATGACATGGAAGAAAATGTAAAATCACAACTGATGTGGTCTACTGATGGTGTAACAAGCCAGGAAGTGGTAAATAATGAAGAGAAGAGGTCACCAATAGGGAGGAACACGGATCGCTTGGGGAGCTGGGCTCAAGCAAACAACAAATGCAATGATGCAGATGAATGCAAGAACAAAGGATAAATGCTTCTTGTCTAGGACAGGAGGCTCCAGGAAGAAGGGTGCTGAAGAAGCATTTGGGGATGTGGATGAAAGTCAACAGGTGCAGGGATGGTCCTGGTGCTGGGCTGTGGCTGAGGGGGCTGCGATGCATCTGGTGCTGGTGCTGCTGTGGGGAGTTAAAATATCAGTGCCTTGGAGAGGGGTCGGGGAAGAACCAGGAAGGTCTTGAAAGGGTGGCAAAGCCCTGAGTGACTCTGTTTGTTGAGCCACCAGAAAAAAGGAAAGGGTAGAGATGGTTCTATTTTGGAGGTGTAGAGAGCAAAGCAGGTAAGGGGTTTTTTGTCTAGCAGATCTCTGCACAGCAGCTGGAATCTGTGTGTGCAGGCATTCAGATGGGGATTAAGGCTACAGCTTAAAGCTTCGGGCAGTGTTCTTCATCAGGAATTAACTTTTGTCACCTGGGAGCTTTATCCTGGCTTGGTAATTTATGGTGTATCTCCTTATGGAGCATCAGCATCTCAGCAGGACTGGACCAGTATCACTGCAGTGGCATGGTTGAGTTGGTGACTGGCATCTGCGTGTAAGTAAGAGCTGAAGTCCTGCTCACATTGAGGTCAGTATTAAAAATCCCAGGGGCTTGGGGAAGGTGGAACTTCCGCTTGAATTCTTAGGTATGTTTTACCCTGATCTACACGTAATGGTAAAATAAACCAGAAGTTATTTTTAAACCAATAGAATACATCTTCCTGGATGAATGCTTCAAAATTAGTTTAAAACTGCTGCAGGGTGCTTTGGCTGCAGCTCCAAGCCTCTAGATAGAGGTTCCCTCTGCAGCAGCTGTGCTAGCTGAAATGTTGGCTTACCCACAGACTTCCCAGCCACATGGTTCTTGTCCATCTCGACTTGGAAAAGTGTATATCCACCAGAGGGGCTGTGGGGTGACAATGTGCATCTCATGGTCAGAGCATCACCTAGCACAGCAAGACCTAGAGGAGGTGGATGTCCACAACAACCTGTATTCCCAGTACGAATCTGCACGGAGGACTCAGTTAAGCATCTTTGTGCTGCTGTTTCTGTGTTAGCATTGTTAAATAAGATTGAAAGCAATTCAAGATTTGTTGAGAAAAACAGGCTATTGCCAGAGATACCTTTACTGCAGCTTGAAAGTAGCTTAGGCTAATGCATTTCATTTTCCAGGGTCAGGCAAGGGGAATGCACTGACAAGTGGTAGCTCTGTCATTGCCAACTGTAACTTGTGAGTAGAGGAGCACAAATTTGTTTGGATGTTTTCATGCCAACATAATGAAGTCCACGGGAGTCTACAGCTGACATAATTTCTATATGTTGAACACATCATCAAAGCAGGTTAACAGCATGCTTGTGATGCCCTAGTGAGCTAAATCATGTAGGAAAACAGCATGTGAATACGGTGGCCAGGTTACACAGGAACGGAGTTAGGCTAAGCAAAGGAGGTAAGTCCAAGCTGAAATAACACCCCACAGTGCTGCACAGGGTGGAAAGTCACTGCTACAGGCATGGCTGCAATTCAGCTATCAGTCTGGCCCATGGTAACACTGGAAGGGCCATCATTTGCCTCTTCAATAATCTGTCACCCATCACTGCTGCCTGCAGCAGGGGAAGTTTAATTTCCTGCAAATCATGGTGTCATTTGCAAGTTTTAATCCTACATCTTTCCAGGCCTCTGTTGACCAAACAGCTGGGAACAAGCCTGGTGAGGCGTTCCTGCCTGCTTAGCTGCTGTTGGAAGTTGTCCTCTGGCCAGCAGTATCTCCATCAGCTTCAGGGTCACCTGTTGGCCGGGCTACTGCAGCATCCCAGGTTGGTGGATGGGAGATACTGGGAGAAAAATTACTTGAGTTAAACGAGTGTCTGATGTCAGGGGATTCCTGCCAGTCATTGTTCTGCTGCCTGTGTGGAAACAGGCTGAACTCTGCGGTTTTGCTATGTAACATTCTTATGTAGCCAGCCCAGTCGCCAACATGATAAATGCAATTATTTTTTCCAATTGTTATTTTTGCCCAAAGCATGCAATTGACACTGAAGTCTGCTGGGCAGAGTAGGAATGCAGCGGCTGCTCACATCCCCACAGTGGCATGATGACGTGAAAGCATGAGCTGCAATGGTGGGAAGAAAGTGCTGCCCTGTGGCAATGGCTGGAGATGGGCAACAACCTATGCCCCCTTGGTCCCGCCCATGGGTGCTGGTGCTCAGGGACAACCTGTTTTCTTGGTGTGGCTGGAGGGGAAGGATGGAGCTTCATGGGCAGCTGCAACCCTGATATTTTTCCTTTAAAATGTCCCAGGGTGACTTGGGCCATTGGCACCCAATGAAGACATGGTGCAACCCACCACGACATGGCCCTGCAGAGCAATAGGACAAGAAATAACAGACTTAAATTATGCCAGGGGAGGTTCAGGCTGGATTTTAAGAAAAACTTATTGCAAATTTATTGGAACAGGGCTGCCCAGGGAGGAGGTAGAGTCACCATCCCTGGAGGTTTTCAAGAAAAGGATAGATGTTGCACCGAGTGACATGGTTTAGTGGTGTGGCCGTAGGTTGAGGGTTGGACTAGATGATCCTAATGGTCTTTCCAACCTTAATGATTCTGTGATTCTGTGAAAGGATGGACCGGCCGAGCTCCCACCATGGTGGTTAAAGTTTGTTTTAGCCACCTTATCTAATCTCCCTCCTAACTTTTGCTGGGGGAAAGCGTTTATTGCTTATATCGTGTTACTCCACGAGCACTCGCTGGCCGTGGCTCTTTGCGTGTGTGTATGTAGATGTGAGGGCCGATAACTTCAGGCCTTGCAGTTTTATGGGTCAGTCAATCCCAACCGCTTCCACCAGCAGATGTGGGGATGTGCTGCCTTCGTTACCTGTGGGCCGTGCGCTATCGGGGCGTAAATCAGCAAAACAGGGCTCTGTTTATACACATAAATTGCCCCAATCTGACAGCTTAATACCCTTTTGACTTTTTACCCTCTGCGGGGGAGAGCCTGCAATGTCTTACGGCCCCGCTCGCCCCAGCGGTGACGGCAGTGTGGGGAAGCAGCCCTGCTATAAAGGCAGCAGGGAGCACGCTCTGCTCCCGCGCCTTCAGGCTTGGCTGCTCTGCTGCCAGCGCCCCGGAGGGGACCGGCCCTTCAGCAGACCAGTCCAGCAGGAAATTATCTGCTCTCTCTCTGCTAAATGACCTGCTGGGCGGCCGGTCACAGGGGCCCGAAAATACCAGCTGCAGCTATTCCCCTGTGGACATGATTCCCAGGCACGCAAAACCCTGCACTGGTAGCTTGGTCACCGGGGGGCAAAGTCATCCGCCCGTGTCCCTCGCAGCGCCTTGCGCAAGGCTGCAGCTCTGCTCCGTTGCGGGTGCATGGTGCTCCCGGCTGAAGGTCAGCGCAGGGAATTTTCCCTTAGCAATGGCATGGGAAAACCTGCTGGGCTGCCTTCGAGGTGTTGTGTTACTCCAGGAGACTGGGTTTTGTTTCGTGTTTTGGCAGGGTGTTTCCAACGAGATAGCCATGGGGTGATGAGAAGGATGGGGAAATGCAGGCACATCACAGTGAAATGGGTGGCTGTCATGTTTTGAGGACATTCCCAATTTTAAATGATGTGGGAGCCAGGGTAAGACTGTTGAAACAGAGACGACCCCCTCCTTTTCGAGATATGCTTTTTAATTCTCACTCCTCTGCCTGCTTCACTGGCAGTGACAACAAGCACCCATTGCCTGCCCAAACCCTTGGTAGCTCCCTTGGATTTTTCCCTTCATTTAGTGCATCCTAAATCTGTCTGCATTAAACCCAACCGGAAAAAAAGACTCTTTTGAAAGAAGACTTTTTGACTTAGCATTTTTCCTTGTGCTGGCACTGACCAGTACCTTGGTGCATGGGGGTGGTTTTGGTGCAGGACAGGCTGAGGACCAGCTTGGGCATCCCGAGAGCTGGTACTGGTGCCAGTGCTACCCTATGGCTACAAACACCTCCTTTTACCCAGCTGGGACTGCTTCTCTTGCTGACTCCACTCTATTTATTGGCATTTATCAGGAAGAGAACTCATAGAATCATTAAGTTAGGAAAAGACTTCTAAGATCATCCATCCAACCACCATATGGATTGTCATACATGTTAAACTCTCAGTGCAAGGCAGCTCGGATGTCGCTGTTCCTACAGTGCACTGAGCTCGGCTTCCTGCAGAGGAACATACGAGACAGCTCAAGGTTGGATGCTCTGGTGTTTAACATCAGGCGAGTGCACGCTGCAGCCTTGCTCTCAGCATGGGCTCGTCTCTCTCCCGCCTGCCCGGCCCTGGGAGGCACTGAGCTTCTTTGAGGATTCTGCCCTTCTGGCAAATTTGGCTGAAATTGGCCAGCGCGTCCAAAAGTTTTATTAGGGACAGAAAGACAGACACACCCACGGCGCGATCACAAAAGGGCTGTTTCTCTAGGAAACCAGGCTGAAAAAAAGCGGTTAAGTAAGCAAATATGTTTCTTGGAGACAGTGGGGCAGGGAGGTGGTAGGGGAAGCACTGTGTTTATGCACCTATTGGCCCAATCTCCTCTCAAGCATTATAGTTTCTTGTTTTAAATTCTTTCATCTCTGTTTATGACCATTTCGACGCAGTTCCCAGTACTTGCTCTGCCCTGTGCCTCTGCCTCCCGATCTCCCATTTTGCTGCAGGACCCCACCGAGCACACTCCTGAGATCAGCCCATCAAAACAACCTTGCACGTACAAACAATGGACCCAGTGAGAGCGAGGGAGCAGCGGGGCCCCAGGAAGGCAAGGTGTGGATGTGAGCAACATGCATTAGTAGCTAAAGCTGTCCTATAAAGCTCCCATTTCGGGATTTGCAAACTGCCTTCCTCTATCGGTGCCAAAGCACCAGGGCTGCTAATCCCAGGGCAGTAAAGGCCCTTTTGGTCTGAGCTGTCAGCCAAAAATCAGAGAGCCTGCGAGCTATTCTAATTTTGCCAAAAAGGGGTGCAGCAGTCAGGTGTTCCTTTGATGCACTGCTGTTTATTTACAAAGAGCCCAAAAGGTCCCATTCCCCCCCGAAGGTGGCAGGAAACAGGCGGGGACGGAGAGCGATGCCCTGTCCTTCCTGCCAGGGCTGACCCCGTGCGAGGCCACCGGTCCCCATGTCCCACCCCTGGGTGCCCATGCAGGTCCCCATGTCCCTCTCCATTTCACTTTCCTCCTGGCCAGCTCAATGCAGGAAATCAGGCTGATTAAATACTTTTTTTTTTAAAAGGAGAAACAGGCTGAAAAATGTTTCTTTAACTTTTTTCCTTCTGTTTTTAAAGATCATTTTAATTAGGTTTGAAAAACCTACGGCCAAGCTGACAGGCTGGCTGACAGGGCTCCCCTTCACCGGATCGCCCAGCTCAGGGCTTTTCATCTCGCATGCAGAATATTTTGACATTCATGCTTTCTTGGCTCTGTCCGTAGAGCCCAGTGGAACCTGTAGCCTAATTAAATGTAACAATTCCTGAAAATGAGGGTTGTTATTTTTTTTCCTCAGGATAATAATAGAGGTTTTATTTAAAAAAGAGCTAATCTATTTACTCTGGGCTGCCTGCTTCCTGACCTGGCCTCAGCACCTGAGGGGACAGGAACAGAACGGATTAGGCAGGGCCTTAGTCACTGGAAAAGATGACGGTGTTGGTACATGCATGTGTTCCATGTGCCACTCGAAGAGCTGAGAGGCAGAAGGTTAGGAGGCTGTGATTTTCCCCGGCAGCTGACTTTTTCCCTTACTTCTGCCATTCAGTGCTGTTTTTTCTCCAGTATTGGACACAACAGGGGCAGCGTGGACCCCCTGCTCCCCCCTTGGCCCACCTGCCTGCAGGGATGGGGAACTGATGGCTTTGTGAACCCAGGGCCACGCAACCCAGTGTGTGATGGCAGAGCCATTGTATCTAGAGCTTCATGAAGCAAAGCTCAGGGTGGTCAAGGTTTGGATTTGCCCAAATGTGCATGCCAGCAATCTGCAGCCCAGAGCCTTCCTTCCAGAGCATTTACCACACTATTTCATTTTGACCATGGTACCTCTGGTCCCTTGAGCAAATCTCTTCACCCACACGATCGATGAAGCATGGCTGAACTCCAGGAGAAAGCTGGGCTGGAGCTGCTGCCCCCAAAGGCACTGAGGCACATGAGCAATGCATGTCACTCACGGGCTGTTCCTCTCCCTGTTTTCTCTTCTCCAGCTCAACCCGCTGTCCTCCAGCACCAGAAATCAAAGCCTGCAGGCTGTTTGCCCCACCTGGCCATGGTGGGCTCACCAGCAGTGCCCGGTGCCTTTCCCAGGCTGCAGCCTGATGGCAGCAATGAATCAGCAGCCGGTGGACTTGTCAAAGGCATTCCTCCACTTTAATCCTATTGACAGGGACTACTGCCTGGAACAGGAACTGCGGGGTGAGCCATGTCAACAGCAGATTCTTATTACAGATAATATTGATGGGGCCTTTACTTGAATAATGAAGGGAAGAGCCCTCTGCTTTGACGTTTGTCTCCAAAACCTAGAATTACTAAGAGTTTAACCAGCGGAGGGGAGCTTAAGATAGTTGCATCTTAAAGGATCTGCTTTCTTGTCGCATTCAAGGCTGGGGAAAGGAGTTTAGCCCATACGCTGGGAGCTCCGTGCTGACCTTTTCACTGCTCTTAATAAATGTAACAGTTAAATAAAGTCGGATGGATTTTTCTATCTACTGTAGCGTGTTATCCACTTTCTGGAAAAAAAGGTAAAAAACCCCAAATCCCTGTTTAATATCACTGTTACTCATTATCTTTGCTAGCTGCAGGGCGAAAGGCAAGTAGGAAGGGCAGGGGCAGGACAATCCAGGCTGTATTATCAGGGTAATTCCTACCATCACACACGATTGTGTGTCTCTCTCTCTAATACGGTTGAATCAGGGCTGTGTAAATCAGTTGTGATCTTACAGCTAAAGCGCAAACAAGAGTCAAGAGCTCTGGAAATGTTTGGGAAAAGTTTTTTGCCTATTTTTTAAAAAACTATTATTATTATTATTTAATTCTATTTTCCATTCTTTAAAAAGAGAAAAAGCCTCTGCTGGGTCTGTATTGCTTGGTTCCCTACAGGAGCGGAGACGCCAGAGCTGCAGGGGGGAGGCTGCCTGGGAAGTCAAACGAGGGCAGAAGGCATCAGCTGTTCCAGGAAAGAACCTGTCCTTGCACATTTCCTCAGGCCTGGGCTTCGATATCATGATTGCAAGCACATGGTGAGAGAAGGGAAGGAAGATAGGGCTAAGCGGTTGAATCTCCACTCCTGGATTTTTAAATGCAACCAGGAGCTCAAAGCCATCCCTCTGAATCTCTGTTCTAGAGACCTCTCCAAATAGAGGTTGGACCTCTGGCTCCTATTTGGACAGATGAGGAAGACAGCAGGCAAAGTTGTCTTTCGGCCACATTTATACCTCCCAGATCCTAGCTCTGGCCCAGGACTGAACTGGCAGGTGGTTTAAGTTAGAGCAGCCATGGGGCTGCTCTAACTTAAGCCAGCTGGAATCTCTTCTGGGGCCGACTCTACCAGCCAAGGTTTGCTGGATTATAGCAGGGCCCCGAAAGTCTCCAGCCCACCCCTATATGGCCTACACAAGAGGTCCAGGGAGCAGATGACGTGAAAATGTCAGGGCGAGTCCCAGCTGGTGCTTTAGGACAGCTTTAATTCCTTCACACTGCTGCAGAAAATTAGTATCTGATCCAAGGGAGCCTGTTCTGGTATTTTTAGTCTGATTTTGAAGACCCTAGGAGTTTTGGATTGCCCTGAAGTCTCTGAATTTTGTATTTTCTGACTCGAACTGCTAAATATTTTCCATATATAAACAGCAGCCACAACATTTCAGGTTGAATGACTTGTGTTTTAGATTTGAAAAGAAAAAAAGGGGGAGGGGGGGAAGGAGGGAGGAAGAATATTAAAAACACCAACTGGTCCAAAGTTACTGTCCTTATCCAAGCACATCTTGCTCCCGGTTTTGAAGATGCAAAATGGAGGCCCAGCAAGCATGAACAGGCCCTATCCTTGGGGACGGGAAGAATCCTCCACCAGATGAGAGAGGTGTTCTTGCCATGTGCACCACACACCTCTGAGTATCTCTATCTGCAGACAGTGTTCAAACATCCCCAGATCTTCTGCTTTACCCGGAAAGGCACATGGCTCGCTCATTTCCCTGTAAGGACAGCCCCTGTAGCACCATCTTGTAGCACAGCTTTGAGAACCCACTCCTAGCACCAGGGGCCCATTGGCCAGGCTAGGCCCAACACCAGGCCCCGCAGCCGTACAAGCAGCCTGTCCTGCAGACACCCACATTTTGGGGCACCCCAGGCTGGGCAGGAAGCGAGGCAGACATGGATCCAGGTGGGGAGAGGGCATACGACCAAAGCATGTGCCTCCAAAGAACTGCAAAACACTCGTGTGGCCATGCAGCCTGTCATGGCAAGATGTATGTGGGCCCTCGGAAAATGCGGTAGGTGGATGTGTAGGGCAGGATGGGCTGAGGTGGTTGGGATGTGTGTTGGTGCTACTGGGATGGACTCAGAAATCAGCTTCTTGTATTTGCTGTGCAATGTTTTCCAGACTGGGAGAGGCTTGCAGTGAGGAGAGGATGGCGATGTCCCTTCAAGGCACTGATTCAATATGGCAGACCCACCTCAGTGCCCTGATCCTCCCTGTCTCCACCAGGTGCCCATAAGATCCCACACACCATGATAAGGGCCCTCCCCAGCCTGGAACCGCCCACAGCAGGCGTCCCTCAGAGCGAGGGAGGAGCCCTGGTCTTGTTGTGGGAAGTGATGGTGGGTGTGAGGTCCAGACATGAAGAAATCAGCTGCTTGAAGATGTCCTTGAGCCTCTGAGGGCTATAGGCATGGCTAGACTATTTGTGATTCTGCACTGGGGTGGGTAAGCAGAGCAGTGTGTGGCTCTGAAAGGCTATGTGCTGGAGAAATGCCATCCTCTCCTCATCCTCATGTTGTTATGCTGAGAGCTGAAATCTGGCCAACACAGGTCATAGGCAGTACCCATGGAACTGGCCGATCCTTCGTGTAATTCCTCCATGGGCTCAAAAATCGATTGGGTTCTTCAGGACAAGAAAATGGATTAAAACGACAAGAGGCTTTTTCCTTTTAAAGAAAAAAAAATATAAAAAATAAGAAAAGTATTTTTTAAAAAATTGTTTCCCCAGTGCTTGATTTTTGAGTTTAGGGGGTGCTTTAATGTGCACTGGGATTGTGTTTCCCATCTTTTCTCTAGAACCTGGAAGCCTGTGAACTGACTGTTCCTTTTCTTCTCTTTTTAAAATGAAATTTGAGATTTTTGCATAATCCATCAGACCAAGGAGCTGGGAGGGGAGGGGGAGGTAAAGAAAAACATCAAGTACTGTGGGACTAAAATTGCAAGAGTTGGCAACACTGATATTTTTTGTTTTCTCTTTCCTTTTTGCAGAGAATAATAAAACACACCCCATTTTGCTGAGCCCCAGCAGGGTGAACAGAGGGAAAAGGTGCTCCAGGGCAGGAAGAAACTGTGAAGAAATAGGTTTGCAAACTCCATTTATATTGGGTTGCTTAAAAAATGTCCTAGGAGCTGCCTTCTGGGGACAGCTGTCCTGCTCTGAAGGAGGGAGAGCAGAGATGTGTGTGGGGAGAAGCTGTGTGTGGGACTCTCGGGGCTGGGGCAGGACTCAGGTTGCAATTGCCTCTGGTTGCTCTCAGGCCTAGGGAAGGCAGGGAGAGGCTGTGCATATGGAAGAAAGGCTCCATGAAACTCTTCCTCCCCATAGGAATGACATCTCCCTCTGCAACAGGAGAGGTCTCAGTTGGCCAGAACCAGCCCTGGCAAGCAGAGAGGTGAAAAAGGGCTGGCAACTGACACTGTCATCTCCAGGTCCCCTCCCTGCTGGCCATCTGGAGTCATGGCAATGGTGCAATGCCTCCATGCTCGGGTAGGACATGCGCTAAAACTTGAGCTGCCCTGTACACGGGCTGGTGGTACCCAACCCCAGCTGTGGTGCCTGCAAGAGTCTGCCAGCAGCCACAGGGATGGACAAATGGAGGCTCAACAAAGCCAATTATTGCATTAATGTGCTGCATCCCCAGGGATGTTGCTCTGGGGTGCAGGAATGCTGGTAAGGGTCTCTACTAATGCAACCATAGCCAGTATCTGGTCTGGACTGCTTGACAGCAGAAATGAACACATCCATCTCGCCTTGGCTGCACGTGGCATGCACAGGGGGACTGTTACTTATTAGCGCTCGCAATCATTGGCAAGAACTGCTGGAACAGGGGTTGAGCTCCAACTGCTATTCCTGCCTGTCCTCCTCCACTTGTGCTTGTATCTTTCTCAGACTCATTCATTTTGGGTTGAAATTTTCCATGCTTCATCTGAGCTCAGTGACATGTTTTTGCTGAAGGTGTGGACTGTGCTGGTTGGAGTCCTCTTCATGGAGCTCCTTGCAGATCTCTGTCCCATGGTGAAAGTCCATCTTTCGTGTCTGAGGAGACATCAAGCTGCAGAAAATCTTTAGAGGATTGATCCTGATTTATTTACTTGTTTGTTTGTTTTGAAAAGTGACTTAAAAGTTTGTGTTTAAGTCAACTGAAACTTAAAATGAAATCTTTTTTTTAGATCTCCCCAAGTGGAAAGCTGCAAAGGTCTTGCAAAATTGAAGCTTTTCCACGGAACATTTAGATTATTTGTTGAAAAAAAATTGATCATTAATTTTTGATCTGCTCTACTTTTTAAGGATGATACAAAAATATAAGGGCAAAAATCTCCACTTCCAATCACTAATATATCAACACATTTTCAGCATGACTTCAATTCCATACCCTTAGTGAGGAGGCTAAAAAAATTGTTCAGCTTAAGGAAAAGTATTTTATCAATTAGAAAGTTGTGAAAATTTAAAATGAGTATCTTAGTGCACGTATTGCATTTGCAGCTTCCCTTTCTTGCTTCTTGCTATCTGAGTCAAGGACGCTGGACTTAAAAACCCAGTGTTGACTTAGTTATGAGTATCCCTGGTAGGAGGCTCTTTGTTTGCTAGTGTTTTTTTTTTTTTTTTTTTTAGTTCGCTTTCTTTCTTTTTTCTTAATAAAAAGACAACTCAAACACAGAAAAATCTGTTTAGAACTGAAGCAGCAAAAATTATATCTTGGCACTGAGAAGCCTCCATTCATTATGTTTCTGTAACAGTGATTCTAGGGCTGAATTTATCATTGACAGGAATTTTGTGGTTTAATGCACATTTTTCTTTGGATTTTCAAATTTAAAGATTGCTTTCCTTTGACAGCCTTCTTTTTCTTAGAAAGTCAGGATAACCAAATAGTAAGCCTAACTAATTAAATCTTCAAAAGCTAGCAAGTTCCAGTCCAAGGATTTGTGGCGTTATGAAGTTAACACAAGGTCATTACACAAATGTAGAATTTTCTCCACTCCCTTCTCTACCCCATCATGATAGGACAACTTCTTGACTGTCTGGAGATTGTTTCCACAAGCATATGAATGTAAATATTAATTTAGTACTTTCAGACACATACACGTATGAAATTGGGGTAGTCTGTGTACTGAGCATGCATGAAGTAGTTTCTTGAATGCACAGTGCATTCCAAATGTAGCCATTTGTAAAATGCTCAGAATGCATCATGGTGGATGACTTGATTCGAAGCACTAAAATAGTTGATAAGAAATTCTTGCTGGAGAATCATTTATATGTATTTCAAAAGACTCTCACTTAAAGGGGAAAAAATCTTTTATAATTAATGTGACAGATAAGAGTAACCATGACTCTTTAAAGAAATGCTATGTATTTGATTTTGAAGGAGGATTTAAGATTCTGGGGATGTGCTCAGGGTTGAAAATTAAGAGATACTGTAGATCATCTTAAGAAATTAAACAACCTCATGCAACTCCTTATTCCTAATCACCTTCTACTTGGAGCCTCTTAAGAGATGGGAGTGGGGCTAATCAGAAAAGACCCGGCAAAAAGAAGGCCCTACAAGTGAACTTGGGCTTCTTTTCCAAGCCAACGGCTGTGCAAGGAGAAGGCATCCCAAGATCTCTCCTTGGTGGAAATAACTCTGGGGGAATGCTACCTTTGCAGGTTTTAAACCAAAATACAAGGTGGGTGGCTTTGTAAATGTTAGACATAATGGGTGTTGTGTTGGATGGAGAGTTGGTGCCAGTTCAATGGACAGTCTTGTTTAGTTTTAGGATGTGTGATCTTAAATCCTGTGTTGGACTAAGTGCCTACAACCCTTCTGCAGATAAGTGGGCAGTAGCTAGAGGTGGGCGGCTGTATGGCATAAAGGGGAATGGGTGTTTCCCACTGGCACTTTTATCTGCAGAGCCCATCACCAGGATGAACTAAAAAACTACCCTGATTTTCGTGGCACTTTCTTCTCATTTTTTAACTGCTGCTCAGGCAAAGCTGTTATTAATTCAGGAGGAGTCTGCCTGAGCAAGAACTCTCCAGAGTCCAAAATATTTTGTGGAGAGTAAATATAAGAGTTATTCACCTACCACAGAACAGCATCAGCCTCTGGGTGGAATGCAGGAGCTGTTTAACAGTGCACAGAAACATTTCCCCACAGGTTTGGACAGGAGTTGAAGGATTGAGCCCAACTGAGCCTACAACTGGAAGCAATGAGCTGGATGGGCCCTCTTGGTACGGGATGGGCTTGGAGGATGAGCACCACCTACCCAAGTACCACATTGCTTCCTCTAGGACGCTGGGAGATTTTGCTGGAGCTCGCCCATCTGACCCAGTCCTCCACATGAGATCTGGCAAGATAATCACTCCAAGCGTCTGGGTAAGTACTGCAAAATGCTTCAAATAAGTGAATAGAAATCATCTGCTTCATAGATGCCAAGGGCTTTCAACATGTCGTTTCTTGGTAAACAAAGAATTTCAGCACGACAATATCTTAGGATGTTATTGGCCATATTTGTTCCCTCGTGCATATTGAAGTGAATGTGAACGAAGTTGCACAGCTATCCTTTATGTCCTCCTCCAGCTTGGAGATTTTCTCCCAGCTGCGGTGAAGATGAGGGGGCTACTCTGGCTACCCCTAAACAGATCCATCTGCCCATAGCCCCCAAAATTCTTATTTCTGTGATGATGAAGGGCAGGTGGAAGTTCTGCTTGAGCTTGGTTTTGCATGAAATGCCATATAGTGAGTAGAAAAACAAAACACAACAAAATAGGTCTTTTTTTTGGTGGACATTAGAATGCAATAAAAATGTGTGTTTCCCCCCCAACCCCCAGCTAAATTGATTACATCTGGTGGCATGAAAAAAATAGCCAAAATGTCAGACTGAGTCACACAGCCCCCTTGGGTGGTTATATTTATTTCAGGGTTGGAGCACTCATCAAAACAATTTATCCTTGGCTCTCCTTCTCTGCCTTCCCATCTCTCTGCTCACAAACTCTTCTCTGTTCCCTAACGCTTATGTTTAGCCCCAAGCCCACTCCTTCCCTGGACTTTCATTTCTCCTTCTCTTTTTTCTCTTTCTCCAGCCTGGCTCCGTTCCCCTCCTTCCCCTTTGCTAAATCAACCCCAACAAACCCTGAAACTGCAACTCTCCAATGGGGATAGCAGAGGAAGCTGGAGGACAGACTGTTTCTAAGACTGTATCACCTATTTAGTGTCTTGTTTCACATTGCTTGGGGCGATGGGACATGATGAAAATGAGTGAGTGATCTCCCTCCTGCGGTTTCCATCATCACTGCCACCAGTGGAGCAGCCAGGGTGGGACCATGCCTGCTGGGACTGCCATGTTTCTGTCCTCAGCCTCACCTGCTCTCCCTTAGCTGCCCTGACTGCTGTGGTGGTGCAGGCGGATCTGCCAGGTCTCTTTTGGTGGATTCTTTGTGAGGCCCTGCTCACTTGCATCTGTTCTTTCCTCTGTGGTAGGGAGCAGCACCAGAAGTGACTGCAGGGTGAAGAGAGAGTGTGATGCAACAGGTGGGGAGGCCTTCAACTCCAGGAACATAAAATCTCATTTTCAACCCTCTTCCCAAATCTCATCCTTCTGTCCAAATCACACAGAGAATAGTCACATTCTTCCTGGGGACACCCTGTACATCTTGGTCCATAAATTCCGTTGTGATGTGCTGCTAGGTTGAGTCTGCACTCATGCATTGTGCCAAGCACAGTTGCAGAAGGCTGGGTGCTCTAGGAGCCTTGTGGGTTGGAACGGCTGCGGAAATGCATTCCTTTGAGTTTTCCCCAAGTTAGTAAAAGGTCCTGGTCTGGCAGGATCTGGGACTGAAGCTCTTGGTTGCTCTTGCTTTGGGGCTGCAGGATTGCCCTGCACTCTGCTCTTCCTCCAACAAGAAGAACTCATTGCTTTTCTCCACTGCTCCTGCAGGACTCAATGGCAGATGATGGAGATAGTTACTCACTGCCATTGTGGCTGGAGAAGACGTGGGAAGCTCTTGGCACCACCACGTCTCAGTTAACGTGGTCTGCCCTGTCCATTGTGCTTCCTTGCTCCCAGCATGGGCACGGGCTCCTGTTATACAGTGAGCCACGTTTTTCTAATGCGGTAAATCAGATCCCCCTGGGATCTGGTATTGTGCTTTTTATTTTTTCCCCCAGGTATTTTTGTCTGTGAACCACAGAAAGCTGAATAGCAGGAAATGAAGTGCAGATTGAGAACATGGTTGAGTGCACTTGCTAAAATAAAACATTGGGGGAGAAGGGGGAGAGATTCTTTTATAAATAGAAAATGAAGTGTGTTTATTTTTTATTGATGAAGTATTTAATTGCTCTGAGGATTTGAGAGATGTTTGTAGCTGTGCATTGACTAGAAATGCTGGTTGGTCTTTAGTACGTATACCCTACTAGGTCAAGATCACCTGTTTTGTGGCTGGGAAGGGCAAGGGGGTGTCAAGATTTCTTGGTGATCTCTGACGTGCCACAGTTGTGGCAACTGTGTCAGAGAAATCCACTGGTTTCTTCTCACACTGGACTACACACTACAAAGACCCAAAGGCTTGTTGAGAGGATGAGTTTGAAGCAGAAGAGAAAGTCTCTGGCCGATGCACTTGAACTTTGGCCAGACAGGCTTACCTGGGCAGTGATTTTGGCCTCTGTTCAGGCTTTGGTGCCTAAGCGGAGTCTACCAATAAAGCAGACCAAACTAGAGAGCATCTGTCAGGGTGATGCAACATCGAGATATGTGAGCTAGCTCTGATATAGCCGAGCTGATGAAGGTAGGCTAGTTTGCTGTCACCACATCGCTACTTTGACATCACTGGCCCATTTCTGGGATGTTTCCTGACGATAATTTGCTGAGCTTTGCATGGCATTACATTGTGCCACGAAGCTGTGCCACAGAGCCTTCAAGCCTGCTCTCGGTTATGCCTCTACTTTTTCTTTTTTTTTTTTTTTCCAAAAGCCAGGCAAGTAACACACAAACGGAGGATGTGGAGATAAGGCTGTGACCTTTTAGATTATTCTGTTTCTCTACTACAAATGCTGGATGCGTCCAGCCAGGCAGCTGGGTTCTTTTGTGAGGTTAAATTAATCTCATTAATTCAGATGTCTAAAAGTAGCAACCTTTAGTCATCAGTGACCTGGACCACTTTCTTCTGGGGGTACTGATGGGGTAAATCTGTACAGACAATCTCTCATCTCTGGAGCTGTCCTGCTCTCTCTGTTTCCCTGAACCACTGCCTGAAAGATTGCACTTTTATGTTATTTGCTTTCATCCAGTGAAGGATTATGAGGCTACAAATGCAGAGGAGACCAGTGTGCTTGGAGTCTCCGTGAGAAGTCTGGGCACCTTTGCAGAAGTCATGGGAGTAACAAAGAGCTGTATTAAATGAGGCTGCTTTTATTTGAGATTTTGTTTGGTCTTAGCTATGTAAGGTGTTCAGGGCAGCTTTTAGTCATGGGCTGAAGTCAGTGAGAGTTAACCACCCTTATCAAAGCTTGCTTGAATCAGATCCTAAATGTATAGAGACTGAACACACTGTTTGCATTTCAGAGGGACTAGTTATAGATCAACCAAATGTCTATGGAGCAAAACCACCATGAGGGAACTGAGTGTCACTATTTCAGCCAGCCTTCACCACTTTCCAGATGTGCCCATGCAGGAAAAGCCGTCATTCCCTTCAGCCATCAGAGGCTGTGAAGGTGATCCAAGCATTTTTTTCTTCTCTATCTTACCCATTTACGCCAAGTCACTATTTCCTAAAGTCTTGTCTTGACCTTGCCTTAACAGAGGAAAATGTCCAGTTCTGCAGCCTCTGGGTGAAACAGCCACTAGCTCAATGGAGAAGACCTCATATGTGAGTGAACTGCAAGCTCATTTGCCTTTCCTGGGGATAAAAACCTTTCAGCAGCTCATGAGCTCCCACAAGTAGAGCTGAATCCCACTAGGTAGTCCCTGTGCTACTTGACATGCCAGTGGAAAGTGGAAGGGGGATTCAGGCACTGGAGAAATTCTAGAGGGGAGAACAGATGCAAGAAATTCCTAGGAATGTCACAGAAATCAACATCCCCCCCCTTTGCTCCTTCCAAACCAACCCACCTAAAAAATGCCGTTTTGTGGGCTATTTTGGAAAGGAGTCCATGCCTGGGGAATTTTTGGCTGATGCTTATGGCTTTTAGAAGTTTCTGGGAGATCAGACGAATAGAAACAGGAACCAGATGGGACTTCTAGCTGCTGGAAAGAAAGGAAGAAAAAAAGGAGAAAAAATAATCCATCCCTTGTTTAAAATCTGAAGAGCACTTGTTCACTTCTGGGGAGTTTCCCCTTCATCGTGGATTTCTTATTTTAAAGTAATTTACCCTAGTTCCATTGTAGTCTCATAGGATCTTTCTCTCTTTTGTTGTTGTTGCTAGGAATTCTTCTTTCTTTTGCAATAAAAAACCGGTTTATTCTTAGGAGAATTTAAGCCTTTGCCTTACTAGATAAAAAGAAAGTCAGCTGTTGGTTTTGTTCTCACAGCAACCTCAACGTCCCTTGACCATTTGCTCGCTGAGTTTATCTCTGTGTGACTGCAAAATATGAAAGAATATGGTTGCAGTGAAGAGTAAGCAAAGTCAGAGATGGCTCTGAGCTAGAAAAACTGAGTGCGCAGAGGTCCTGTTTTAGGTAAATGACCATAAAAGGGACAGTTGCACCATACTATAGTGTGTGGTAGACTCAAACACAGACTACAGATGCCTGGTGCCTGCAATAACCCAACTTGTCAAGCTCAGTTTTGGATTTGTGGTGTCTTGACTGTTGGGTTTTGGGGGTCGTGGATCAAAAAAAAACAGCCTGGTCCAGTCCCAGACTCCATTTTATCAGAGCTTGGCTCTGTAGCTGGTTCATTTCTGGAATACATCCTAGAAGCTGAATAGGGGCCAAGGAGCATTTTCCAGCTCCTGGGTCCAAGCTGGACTCCATGCTGGGAGTCATAGTCCAGCTGAGCTCTGACACCATGCTGGAACTGGGCTCAGTTGTGCATCATCTCCATAGTCTTTTCTTTCCAGACTGGTGGGCCAGAGAGGACCAGTGCCATACGTCACATTGTGCACCCACTCTACTCAGTAGAGCCGTGAGATCTTATTTTCCCAGCTGGCATGAAGGAAGCAAAACAGACATCAGCTCATAGGTGAAGGTGATAACTGGCTATTACCATAATTAGAATCTTTGCTAGTGATGATCTTTTAAACATTCTGCTTTTAAGGAATTCTTGTAGCGGTTCTGTTTCTTTGCCTTCCAATTTTCCAGATATTTACTGCTTCCTGGAAAAAAATGTACTCTTCCCAGGATCCTATCTTGTTTTACAGTCTTCCTCTCTTAACATCATTTCATATTATTTCTTGTGCTCTCTAATCTGCAGTCATTCCCAAGACAGGGTCATCAGCACAAGGCAATGACCCTTGATAAACTTTCTCCCGTGGTTTGTATGTCACGGTTTGTATGAGAGGAAATTTGTCCTTGGGAGTTAATAAATGTGTATTTCTAGGCAACTGATTGGGGGCTTCACAAGCAACATAAAGAACATATATGCTCTGATACTTGCTAATGGTGATGCACAAAGTCAGCAGCAGATATTTGAAGACCCAATGGTTGATTTTTTGTTTACATTTTCGAATGTGCGTGCATTTGAACACATGGCTTTGGTTCCAAGGTTCGACACAGACGGACCTAACTAAGCCAGCTGCTTGAACCCTCTGTTATGGTGACCAATTGATTAGATTAGTTTAAATGAGAAAAATGCCCCCAAATGTAAGGCTCTGGGTTTGTATGTCCAATTTGAGTTCCGACTTTGTGGCTTGGTTTTTTCTTTTGGCTCTAGCTGGTCCGGCAGGATGTCCCATATTAGAATGCTGCTCAGTTGTTGTTTTCTTTGTGGTTCCAGCAAGCTGTTTTTTCAGAAATGTCTGGAAGGAAAGAGACAGAGAGGACTTGGTTCACGGGGTTTGTACAAAAGCTTTTATTTTTCCATTTTTTCTTCTCCTTTTTACTTCTCATGGATCTGATGTGCACGTGCTCACGGGAGTGTCATGCTCAGGTTTTCAAGCAAAGTGCTTATCACATCACTCAGGTGACTGCTGTTGTGGTTGAAGCAGGTATCATCCTAGGAATTTTGTTTGAATTTAGCTGCCAGCTCAAACAAAAGTCATCTGAGTAGGCAAGCTTTTACTGGTTTCGCTTTGGCTTCCCATGTCAGTTTAATTTGGCCCACGTTTGCTCAAAATGTCTCCAGCTGTCTAGAAACTTGTTCCTAGCTTGCTGGAACACTCACAACCCTTTTGGCCAGCGTGACCTTAGTTGTAATGGCTGGATGTTGTTTATTTCAGATGATTTTTACTAGCTCTATTATGTATAAGGCAGCTCACGTAATTGTAGGAGACAAATACGTTGGTTGCTGTCCTTGTGTTCACAGGTTGTAAGTTACTGCTGTCCAGAATGCTCAGGCATGAGATCTGCTGGAGAACACCACCTCGTTCTGTTCCATGGGAGTTTTTGCTAATATTTTCTTTTATATTATCACTCTCGTTGTTTCTGTGTTGGAAGCTTTCCATGTGCTTCTCACTAAGGACTGAAGTGTCAGAAGATTAAAGGACTGTCTTTTTGCCCAACTAATATGAATTGGATGCTGAACTATGCACAGCTATGCACTACTCAGAAAATGAAATGCCTTCTAAAGAAGTAAGTGGCTGGAAGGAGGCAGCGAAAATCCATCAGATTTGCATGACTAATTAGCTTATCCACTACTTATTATCCTTGTGTTTACTTGTAATGAGAATCTTCAAAGATTATTCTATATTGGACACGTAGCTAATTTTTTGCTTACATAATTCTTTCCATACCCAGATATTGCTGTGATGGTTGCTCTACCTTGGCACGTGTAATTCTTTCTTAGATCAGGTGCGAGTCCATCCTCTGGGGGGTGTTAATCCCGCTTCCATCAGTAGGGGATGATGGATGAGTGCCTGCATAGCTCAGGCTGTGCATGAAAACTTTCCCCTTAAACTGGGTCTGATTTTCTGAAGAGCTCAGTATAGTTTCATGAGATGCTAGTGACTCTGGATGTCAAATCCCAGATTTTGGTAGTGTACCTCGTGTTATCCAGTTCCTCAGTTCTTATATAAGTGTTCTTTTTGAAGGAGTCATTAATGTATCATGAGAAGAAATTTTCTCTGTCTGACTTTTTAATAGTTTTCTCAGTGCACAGTGTGACTTCTTAAGAGAAATGTGGCCTCTGTTATTGTTATTTTCAGACCTTTCTTACTTAAAAATGTTGAGAGGATATGTATTATCTTCTTTAAAAGAAAAAAAATTAAAGGTCATCTCTAAATAGCTGCTTATGTTTCTGTATATCCCACAACTAATTAAACTTATTTACTGTTGGTGAAGGGATTAATTTTCATATGCTCAAAGCAGCATGCAGGATGCGTGTTACCTTGGTATTTTGAAATATTGTGGCTGAAAAGTAAAAATTTGAGATGTTTTTCAGTTTTGGTTTTATTTTAAGTGTCTGCTGTGCCAATTTTTTGGAAAGGTTAATAGAACTGAAAAAGATGACTGATGTAACAAACATGAGTTTTGACAAGTCTCTCCAAAAAGCTGAATTTGGCACTGTTCTCTTCCTGTGCAGCGCAACCAAGCAGGTCAGTATCATTTCCTGTTTTCTGGCATTCACAAACTCTCACTGTATAGATAAAACTTTACACTTGCCACAAAAAGTCATCAAATTCTAGCAACAACAAAAAGTATCAAAAATCTTTTCTGTCTGATGAAGCCTTTATACATACAAGGAAACAAAATCTGTGTTTGTTACCTAACTTCTCAGTTTCCTTTTAAGAAAACTTATATCTGAGCCTTATGTAACTGTGGGAGCTGAATTTGCCAGCTCAGTGATATTTTTCTTTTGTATAAGAGTTGCTGTAATCAGAGACTGTTCCCATGGGGGCATGCTAGGTGTGTTTTGCCTGATGTGTTTGGGCTTTTATCGTCACCTACTCCTCCTTCAGACTGAAAGAGAGGAGGCAACCGCTATTCTCTCCAAGCATTTGCCCATCATTTCTGTAAGTTTCTTATAGAGCTTCTAGGAAATATTATCTGTGCGTTGCCTGGAGCATCTTCAAAGCGTCTGCCTTCTGCTGGCTGGAGAGTGGGAAAAGGGACATTGCATCCTTTGAATTGTCTAAATTTCTGCAGTGCTCTCCATGCCTCGGGTCTTTCAGGTTCCATAGGCTGACATTTCACAACGAGGGCATCCCCAGAGCAGCTTGGACCTCCGGGGGTACATCCTCCAAAGAAAATAGAGAAATGAATATGAAAATGGTTCAAGCTCTGCCCTGGGTAAGTCTGTCTGGCCCTGATTCAGCAAAGCCCACCCATGCTCCCCTCTGAGCACACAAATAGCCGTGCCACCCTCTCTGGGATGAGATGTGTCCCCACGGCGAACACTTAAGTGCTTTGCTGAACGGGGTCCAAGGTCCAGCGTGGAGCCACCCTGCTCCCGCCGACTCCGTCTTTGGCGCCGCACCGTGGAGTTGGCCCTCGTCTTGGGCTGGAGGACGTTGCGAAATCCTGGACCTGACAGAGAGCAGATGCATTATTGGGAAGCCCTCGGGTCATGAGAGGGCTAATAGTCACATTCCTGGCTGGGATGGCGAAAGATTTACGCCGGGCGCTCGCTCGCCTCGCCCTGCACCAGGCCGGCTCCCTGCTTCACCAGCCCCCTCGGCTTTAATTGTTGTGTTAATGGCCCTTTTATTTGAAGCAGATCCCCTGGCTTACAGAGGAGAATGTCATTATGTCGTATTTTAGATGTATTTACATTCTCCTTGCCACAGGGATAACGTTCTAATTATTTTCTATAGCTGACAGCACCAGCGTCTCTGGTATTAGGGACCCCTTAGACCTGATTACATGGTCTGTTTTTCTTCAAATCACCCACAAATGACAGCGTGGAGCAGGTTTATTATCAATTGACGTACCTTTGCTTAACGCAACTCGCTCCCGAAACAAATGTCCTGAAAAGATAATACATGTTGAGAGCATGTCTCTTTGCTTGCGCGAAGGCAGATGGGCTTAGGGGGTCAAGCCAACAGTTGACCTCTCCTGACTCCTCAGGCCCTGCTGCACACCCCCGGCGCGGGTGCACAGAGGCAGTGTGGTGTTGGGCCACGTTTCCCATACAAACCGTATCCAAAGGCCATCGGAAAGGACTGCTGTAAATTATACAGCTACCGTGTCAAACGAGAGCATGGGAAGGGAGAGGAGGTAGATGCTAGGTTGGGTTTGCAGTGAGGTGAGCGGAGACACCAGGCTCTGGTCTAGATGGTGGGGCTGTGCCTGTGTGAGATGTTGCTTCTTTAGGGAAGAAGAGGAATGGAGAGCTGAAAGGAGCCAGGACCTCCTCTCTGGATCGAGCTGTGCATGCACAGTGGCCTTGATGGAAAGGGTGGTGAGAGGAGAGATGTCTGGCAGTGGGGTGTGCAGGGCTGTGGACAGAGGATGGGAATTGCACGGAGAAAAGAATTGCAAGAGAAGACAAGGCAGGAGAAGCCCGACAGCTTCATGAGAAGAGGTGGGTTGGGGACCTTCAGGCTGGGCCAGGCACTGGAGACAAGGGTGGAGAGGGTGGCTGCAGAGCAGGGGCGATGCCCAGGAGTTGGCTGTGGAGGTGTGAGGGCATGCAGAATTAGGGACAGCAATCAAGATAAGGAGAGTGAGAGACACAGTTATTAGGACAGAATGATTTGATTTATCCCAAGTCATTTATTCACCAAATTTTGCCCCTGAGATCCTAAACAGAATGAAGTGGTTTCAAATGTTGTCATTTTTAGGACAATTCAACAAAATGTTGGTTGCTTTGAAAAGAAGGGAGGGGTAGAGGGTGGAGAAAAGAAAGAAAGAAAGGAAAAATAAAAGTCTGGATGGTCTGGTTTGCCACATTTGAATTTTATTGCTGAATTGGGATGGGTCAAGAAAATCACTCTTTCTGTTCTCTGAGCAGGCGAATTTCACTTACAAAGCCACTTCTGATGTGAATGCTTACCCAAGCTCAGATGCAGTCTCTGTGTGTATTCAAACACAAAACAACAAAAAGCAAGTATTTGTCCTAGTGAAACCCTTCGAGGAAATGTTTGCGTACCTGGACATCTCAACAAGAAGACAATTTCATTACAAAATTCAGGCGTGTCTTTGTGGAGACTTTTCTCCTTGCAGCACTAGAGATTATTTTTCACTTGGAGCTGCTGGGCATGCAGGGCATTTTAAAAGCAAATAGAAAGGCAAAGATGCTGCCCAGGGGGAGTTACAATTTGAGTCAGACTAAAGCAGAATGAGAATGCTGGCTGCATAGTATTAAAAGCCAAAAGGTGGGCACTTTTATTTGGGAAGCCAAGGCTTCCATTAAGTTATTTAGATTTTCTTGTCTGTACATGTGGCTTGTGTAGCCATTTTTAGCTTCACCTTAAAAGCAATAGGTCTTGATGTTTTCCACAATAAGTTTGGAGCCTATCTGCAAGGTTCAGTGAAAGGTGGCAGGAGGGTGGATGTCTCGGAGGTACTGTGTTCCTGTTAGGTTTGGTGAAAATAAAAAATCAGGTGGAGGAGAGACAAACCATTTATTTCAACTGGAGGAAAAGCTTCTCCGTGTGTAGAAGCAGTATTACTAATCTTCAAAAAATGTGTGTGAGAGAGAGGGATAGATGTTTCCTTGCAGTCATTACAGTTGCAGCCAACTGGAGAAATTTCCATCACAGCATGTCCATGAGAGTTGTAGCCTTTAAGATGCAGGATAATTCAACCATGGGAACACAAAGTCCAGGAAAACAGGATCCTTACTTCCGCCTCTCTTAAAGTAACTTATTTGTTTTTAGTTTACTCATATGGATTTGGTGGACAACAGTTTGGAGATGCGTCTTTTGGCTCAAAGAATGTGAATGAGCGCAGCATCCCCCGCCTCTGCGGGAGAGCATTTTGGGGGTGGAGGTGCCAATGGGTCATCATCCAGTTGGCCACAGTGTGAACAGGAGAAGGAGAGAAAATGAGTTATAATTTTCCTACCACTTTTTTTTATGGTGGATTGAGTAATAGAATTGAATGTCTGCTGCCCTGGCTTGATTTGATTAATCCATGGGTCTTGGTGTAGGATGAAGATTGACAAAGTGCCACTGAGTTTGTACCAAGGTCCATTTGTGGAGTTTTACTCAAAAACGCTCAAGTATATGTGTCTTGCGCAGGTATGCTGCCCTGTAAAGATTTGACTTGTAATTAATACTAGTGGAAAGCAAAGGTTTAACTAGTTCTGCTGTTTCCGTACTTGCCTAAAGTGTGTTTCAAATCATATATTTAGTTGTGAAATCAGTCCTCACTGCTTTATTAGGTAGTTGCAGAAGTTGGATGGTTTTCCTTAGCCTTTTTTCACAGGAGCCCCTGGTCACTTGGCTTAATTTTCAGAACGCAGCACAAAAGAATAAATTGCAAGTTTTCATTGCAAGTACACCGTGAATTATTAAAGGAAAATATTATGAATAACTTAGAATAGGAAATGCGTGCAGGAATTTTGTGTCATGCTGGCTAATTGTCCAGTAACAAATGAGAAAAGAAAGGCCAACCCATTAGTTCAGATTATTTTTTAAACGTTGTTTGCTGATAACTTTCGGGTAGTTGTGCTTGGCAAACCAAATGTTAGCATGAAGGGCACTTCAGAGATCTGGGGCTTTGGTTTATTTTTTTAAATAAAGGTGATTGGATCATTCCATCAATTGATAGAAAAACATTATGTGGTTCTGTAGGGCTTTTCTCTAAGAGTGACTCACAAGCTATACTGATACAGTGCTCTTCCAAAGTGGTCAATATGCAGCACTATAGAGAGATAAGAGAGGCTGCTGTTTTGCCAGAAGCACTGAAAGACTCTGGACATGCATGCCGAACATGCTGGCGCAAAACTCTAGAAAAGCTTAGGGTCTATAAATCACTGCTGGTGGAGCCTGAGAGTGAGAGCATCAGCAGGAGCCGTGGTGTGGACAGACACAGGATGCTACACCTCTGCTGTATAACAAATCCTCTTCTATGCTGTAGGCACCACCATCGTTATCTCAGCTCCAGTTGGGTCTTGCTGGTGGAGATTGACAAGTCACACTTCTGCATGGAGCTCACTTTATCTTCATCAGGAGGTTGTAGGGCTGAGTCAGCCCTCCTGGGATTTGCACCAGTGGTTCCACGATGTCTGAGTATTTCGAACCTAAGGCTTAGACCTCTAATCATCCTCTTATCTAAACTGCCTAACATCTGAGCCTGCAAAATTGGGTTGGAAATCTCACACAAACATGCTTCCCCAGCGGCACTTCTGCGTTTATTTGCCAGGGGAGCCCAGGAGTACAGATGGGCACTGAAGATTCAGCTTGGAAGCCAAAGGTTTAATCAAAGTATTGCATGGAAGGTCCAGTCCTTGGCTGATTGATGGCTTGCTTACTGCTTGCTGACAACTAGAGAGGTTTACTCTTTGGGGCAGAAACTCAGAGGCCACACTTGGTGAGGCAAGTGTTGACCCTTCTTGGGCCATAGGACTAGAGGAACCCTGTTCTTCTAAATTAATTGTTGCATCCACTGGGGATGGAAGGAAGGGGTTGGTTGCTTTCTTGCACCTTACAAAGAAATAATCTCATCCCCCAAAGCCTTAGTGCTTGAGACATGCAGAAATTGTTCAGATTAGCCAAGGTGGCTTTTTTCAACCAAAGACAAATAGTATGAGGTCCTACATCTGCCCAGCATCTCTCTGAATCCTTCCCCAAGTAACTTTTTCAACAGTGCTTGGTGACAAAGTCTAGAGAGCTCAGAGATATGAAATTCTCACAGGTTTTATGAGTAGAAGGTTGAATGAGGATAACAGACTGAATTAGCACCCCTATTACAAAAAGGTTGTAGTGTTAATCAATTCCTTACCAAACAGCAGAGGATGCTCAACAGAGGATCAAGGAGGGGCAAAGGGCTTTCTGATCTTCCCCAGCTGCGGAGAAGCTCCAGTCAAAACTCTCACTTTATCAGCCATCTCATTGTGCAGTGGCACCTTGAAAAACAAACAAACTGGCTTTATTTGTTCCCTGTCTCTCAGAGCTTCTTGCTTATGTGACATCTTCATTGATAACTTATGTCCATATGGAAGCTCTTCTTTATCTCCTCTTTAGTCCCATTACTGAAGGAAAGGAATATCCCCTGGCTCAGTGCCGCATTGGATGGGGTGTTACAACAGAAAGGAAACTTTCCAGTTTTGTCCTCTAGTCTAGAAAGAGGGCTGGTGTAAATAATTCCTCACAAATGAGTGCTTTGATATGTTTGGCTTCTTTCAGAGTATCTGGGAGTAGATGCATGATGAATTTCTCATTTTAACTGATGTAGCAAATCTCTGGGGAAACCAACTGCTGTTTGCTGCGCATCTATACTAGTTAAGCCAGATTCCTCTGTTCTGATTTGTCAGATAGAGTGACTGATGATGTTTGTAAATGTAGATTTTAAGTTTCCTCAAATTCTAGCGTGTAAAGCTTCAAAACAGTCATTTTCTATAAACACTGTTGCTTGAAAAACTCCTGCCACTTGAATATCTGGTGAAGATGAATGCACGCTGCATGCAGAGTTGGCAACGAAGCACCCATCTATAAACATACAGTTACTATTCATGGAGATTTCTTTTATCCTCTTTCCAGTTGTACAAACACACCACCACCACCACCACCCCCGGCAATATTGCATTGTAAATTACCATCCTTTTAAAAGCCCTCTTCCCTTAGTGCTTTTCATTCAGGAGATGGGAGACAGCCCTGGGCTTGTTGTCTTCAGATCAAATACAAGCTGCAGACTGGGTATTCACCTGAATTATATGAACCGTTGCTGAAGCTATATACTTGTTGTGATACATTTCCTTTTCTTGATTAGCTAAGCTCTGAAAGGACACATCTGCTTCAGCATTGCCCCCTCAAGGCAGTCCATCAGCTCTCTGTAACTTCTTTTTCTCTCACCTTTTCCTCACCTTACTCTCTGTGGTCCACTACATTTTTTTTTTATTTTATATTCATGATCTAGGTTAGACTGGGGAGTCCCTGGGGCAGGGAGTGTGTTGTGGAGGTTGCCTGTGAAAGGCTTCTATCATGCAATGGACATAAGAAATATTTAGGGGTATGCAAGTGCTGCAGTCCATTCTGGGGGGCTGAAGCCCAATGGCTGGAGTGGTGGCTGCTTCTAAGTAGTTACACAGTGCCTGTCTATAGCATCCTATAATGCTCCAGGGTCTGGGTACCCTCGGTTTCTTGACTTCAGTGGTGTTCAGCATCCTGGGCACCTGCAGGTCTGATCCATGATAGCACACTGATGTGCCAGGACCCGTTAGCATCTTATATTTACAAAGAGTGCTGCTTTTAGTAGAAACTGAAGGGGACCATGATTTTCAGTTAAAATAAATACAGGGTAATTTATTAGAATACACTATTAGGGTCACAGCCTCTACAGGACATTTTCCTCCATATACTGTCCAAGCACTGGAGTTGTTTACTGCCTGATTTGCTATGTGACATCCAAAACCCCTCCATAAACAGCTGTTGTTTTGCACCTAGGAACGGCACAAGGGAGCAAGGAAAGCAGGAGCCTTAGGCTGAGCCTTTGATCAGGGGCCTGGGAGCAGCAGCGGGTCCCCACCACCGGCCGGAGCCCGCGCCCTTGCCACATCCCATGCCCCGCAGTCCTCGCCCGGCGGTGCTGGTGTCTGCCGCTGTGTTCTGCTCCCCGGCCCCTCTCGCTCTTTGAAGATTCCCCATTGTTTGGGCTATTAACATACTTTCGGAGTGGATGTTTATCTTTTTTGAAACTTTTACGGCAGGCGCATTGTTAAAGAAATCTCTGAGAAGCTCCTCGCAGGCGAGCACCACCAGCGCCCTTCGGTGAGCGCAGTGCAGCTCCGAGCAGCTCTTCCCTTTATTTGATCAGCTTCTAATACCTAACAGTTCTGTAAGTAAACATTTATAGATCAAATCAAAAGCTTGCAAAAGGAAGCACTCTCGATAGATTAGAAGCTAAACTGATCTAAATTAGAAGAGATGCAGAGATAACCTTGCCTGGCTAAAAAGCATATACTATCGGTTGCACGCAGATAATTAAATGAATGAGCCCTTTTCTATTGAACAACTGATGTGCAATTGATAAACTTAATTAATAATTAACTTTTTAATTAAATATCAATTTAAAACAAGTGTGGTAATATGCCACTTGCATTTAATTTTGCTGCCTTTTCTTCATCAAAGCAGCGTCATTAGGGTTACAGGTATCTGTTTAAGATGCCTCTGTGCATGGCAGAGGGAATAAATGTGTCCGCTGGGCACTTGCCAGTGAGATGGCGATAAACAGCAGCAACCAGAGACAAAGCTGGCGTGCAACTTCTGGGAGGCAGCAGGAACTGCAGATAAAAGGCACATCTCTGGCTGTAGCTGTCTCAGCAGCAGCAGGCCTACCTGCTTCATGCCCTTGTCTGCGTAAGAGAGGCTGTGATGGGTACAGAAGAGCTGAGCCCCTGTAGCAGCCCTTTGGGAAGAAGGTCCCTTTCCAGCTTTATGAATGAAGTGGCTTGGTGAAGAGAGGGCTGAACATCCAGATCTATCGGTTATTGCCTTGTTTCAGAAAACGATCCCTAATAAGTGAGGGAAAACTGTGATCTTTTAGCATGCATCTTCCTCCTCACATGATGCCTTAGTGCAATTCCTATTAGTGCTAATGGGGTAATTGGCTCCCCTGAATGTGAACTCCCTATAATGCATCCACATAACTTGATTTGAGAGTGTAAATCCCATTAGCCTGAATGGCGATTTTTTCTGCCTCTAATTTACCCATTTGATCCTGCAAGCACTAACAGCCGATCTCGTCTCCCGTTGAAAGCGATAAACACTCATCTGACTTCCGCTAAATGCTCTTTGCAAACGTGCAGGACAGTATCACACCTCTGGTGTGGTGTCCCTTGCCATGTGCTAAAGGGATGCTGTGGGGCCGCTGGCGAACACCTACTTTGTGTCTGGCTCCTGGGGCAGCCTCAACTCTCAGCCACCTTTGGGATGATTGGTTCCACCCTCCTGCATACATCTTTGCAAGGAGCAAGGCAATACGCAGAAGGCAGGAAACTGGGTTTGCAAACTGGGAAAAAAAGGTGAAAGGCTGCAAGAAATGTTTCCACCAACCCTGTGCTTGCTGGCAACGAGGAGAAATACTGGAGCACCTCACTGAGGATGTAAGAAAATCTTTCCGCTGCAGTGGAGGATCTGGGTGAAGATTAAGGGCTGCTATTTTTTCTGTTAATGTCTTGATTTGTTTCCAACTGAAATAAGTAGGGTAGAGGATAAGCCGATGGGCTCTACACTGTCTGTCTGCAATGTGGGGCTTGAAGCCAATTGGAAATGACTCCTCAGAAGGTACCATCTTGGACACGGCACCAGACACCTATCCGGTCGGGATACACCGCCAATGAAAGGATGATTTCTTTTCCTGCTCTGCCTCATAAGAGGATATTCTTGCTTCTCCACATGTGAAGGGAAGATGGGTCCCTCCCGTGGGGAATGTTACTGCTGGCCACCACTTCCTTTCTAAAAGCCCCATTTGAAAAGGAGGAAATAGTTGGTGGAGGAAGTTCCTGAAAAGGAATCTTTCAAATCCTTATTTTTGTCAGTTTTTTTTTTTCAGGGGACACCCAATACGATGGAAATAATTGGTGTGGCTGCCTCAAGTGATGGAAAAATTGCAGAAAACTGCAAAGGGTGTGACAGCAAGAAAACCGGCTTATTCTCCATTTATTGTACAATATTTATCATCAACCCGTTTTGTATATTTTGCTTTCTTTTGTGTAATCTTATCATCACTGGGGTTGAAAACGATGTGATTTTTGCTCCTTTGAGTAGTTGCCAAAAAAGCACTTACGTCGGAGTATTAGTGTATCATTTGGCTAGCACATCACATAATGGTTTTTTTACAGCAAGTATTTAACCATGTTTTCATCCTGTGGGAAAGAATGATGGGTCTGTTTTGTAAAAATAAGACCTTGTGGCAATGTGGACATGCAAGAGATAGAAACATAATGCAACAAATTAGTTTCAACACACAGAAATGAAGTAGTCCAGGCTCCATATACATTCAGCAGCGCTGGTTTTTCTCTCTCTCCTTTGTCTCTCTTTTTGTCTCGTATTTTGAAATGTATTGTTGGATTTTATGGGAAAACTTTGCAAGCAGAACCTATTAGAATTCAACCAGCCACCTACTTGGTTTGCTCACGCAAGCAGTTGTTCTATGCATACATATAGGTAAAACAGTATTTACGAGAACGTGAAAGAGATAATAGTTACGGGTGCCATGCAGATATGATCAAGTTCATCCATTTTGTGTGACTCGACGCAAGCTCATGGTGTTATATCAAGAACCAAATTAGCTTTATTATAGACTGGGAAGATGCTTTGATTTTCAGCAACAGACACAGTATTGTGAAGTGGGAGAAATCTGATCATTCTAATGTCATCACAGAAAATGAGGACATGGAGCAAAAAATTTGTCTTTAGGTACTTCAGAAATAATCAAGCAGTTCATCATTACAGTTTCAAGTGATCCCATCAACTCTTTTCCAAACAGCAGCTGAGTGAATCTCAATTATAACCTGAAACCTGCCATTAACTTGAAAATCATTCATGCTGCGATCCTCATCTTTCCAATCTGTGTTTTATACCCTGCCCAGAATAACGGTTGTGCTCACCTCCATCAGGAGGGGGAAAAAGAAGAATTGTTCTCTTAAAGTTCTCCCATTCCTAAACTTTATTCTTTTTAATAAAATGTCCCAGTGAGCTGTGACTAAGATTTCTTTGTATGTAAAAATTCATCAGGCTATCTCTCATCTTTCACAAAGTAACTGTATAATCTGTTTGATGTCCACCTTCCCTCTTCCTGCCAGCCGCGTACCCTTTTGTGCAGTCACATGCACATTCCTATTTTGTCATGTCTGAATTCAGACCCACAGTCTGGAAATGCCATGTACGTGCCTAACTTTACTTGTGTGAGAAGGAGTGGAGTTGAGCATATGGCTACATGATTTCTATGTTAAAAAAAAAATGCCATTCAGCAAATTTATTAGGGCTTTATAATGAGTTATCATCAGTAGTTGCACTAAAATACAGCTCAGAAAAAAAAATCCATAGCAGAGACTTTGTGATGGAGTGGGCTTTTTGTATGTCTTTTATTTGCTTGCTAATTTACAACATTCCATAATTCCGGCCTTTCTAAAAACATCTTCAAATTGTTCTCCAAAAGCCTTTCATCCTGGAAGGTGCTGGACAGCCACAGAGCTTGATGTGAGCCAGGGTGCTCGGAACCTGCCCTTCAGGCGTGCGGGCCGTTCCTTTGAACCACGGGGTTTTATGGTAGCATGAGCATGCCTATGCCTAGGGAGGGTTTCTCCAGGCTGCATTAGTACTTCGGGACAGGGACAGTCCTGTTTGAAAAGTAGGAAAGCCCCTGCTGCATAATGCCACCCTGCTGCACAGCAATAACAAGTCATTAGAAAAATGAGGTGGGAAAGGAGGATTAAAGTGTCCCACTGTGTCTGCAGACCCACTAAGGAGGATGCGCCCAGTGGCATGGCAGTGTTTCCTGACCTGTTTGTTCTCCTAAGCAATTTTCCTCTTGTTGCAAGCAGAGCTTCACCTTTCCTGTGCTGTAAGAAGTGATTAAAGGCAACTGAGAGAAGATGAGTCAACGGTGACTAAAGACCATGCATAAATTCCTAACAAATGGTGAGCAGGGGAGATAAACAGCAGAAACATGAAGCAGCCTGACTTGACTTTGAGTAACACTTTATCTTCATGGAGACGTCACCACTGTGCTGTATCATTTCCTCTCCATACACAGCAGTGGAAGTGCAAGACCTTCCCATAATGGAGCACAAGGTGATTGGGATGTTTTTCATGGCTGCCTTGGGAGTGCCATCAGCCATAACAGAGCAAATACTTGGGACAAGGAGAAGAGCTAATAAACGACCTTTGCAATAGTGCGATCAAGTCAAGCCCACCAAGAAATTGTAGGTGAGGTAAGAGCTTGCTCAGGAGCTGTGTCCTGCCCACAGGGCATAACCGGACAGTCAGCTAGATAGGAGCAAACTTGCAACACTGGATTTTTTTGGAGGGCTTGTGTTATCCTTGATAAAAATCTCTTTGGTATTTGGGGTGGAATGGCTCTAGTGGATGCTCCATCCAGCTCTCCCTATGCCTTTTCATTACTGCTCTGCCAAAATAATGGTGTTTAGTTGTTCTTGCTTCAAATAAAATGCTCTGATCTGGTTACATCTCCTTGAACTTGTGGGTGTCCTTCTCTTTTGCAGGGTCGGATCCTGCACAAATCCCAAACGCACGCAGCCCAAACTCAGCAGTGAGCATCACCGTAGGGCTGCACACATTTTGCATTCCATGTAAAAGTCTCCAGAGTAGGTATCTTGTGCAGAAAAAAGTTTAAACGAGGCTTAAGCTTCTAGAAGATCTATTTATTTTATTTTTCTTGGAGGAAAAGATCTCCCCTCCCACAATGAATTCACATTGATTTTTGGAAATATGCTTTTTTGCAGGATCTTACAATATGGCAGGAGCCAAATGCAGAGCTCAAAAAGGTGAGTTCCCACGAGATTGAAAGATTGGTTTTCTTGATCAGCATGACTTCTTGTTTGAGCTTAAGGACTTGAAAGGCCCATTTCTCATATGTTTTTTTCCCTAAATAAATTTATCTTACTGTCTGAAATATTTTGTGAACTTTGCTACTGTAGAGATGTCTTTTAGGTAAGTTCTTGTTTTTTGCATTTTCCATTTTACAATTACAGGGATGCAAGAGAAAGAACATGTGTTTTCATGAAATAGTCATCTGACATGAACTTATGGTAAATGTATTTGCTCTGCCTGTTTCCTGTTTGTATTGACTTTCCATGAATTTCCTGGCACACGCGCAGATGTGTATATATAGGAATATGGCTGGCAACAGATACATTAGGCTAATGGTGGAAAATAGTGAGGAGTAGGGGTCAGTTTCAATCTCTCTCTAGTGTCTTTCTCTAAAATTTTGATCAACTAAGCGGTATAAGCAATCACATGACAGGTATATTCACTCACAGCCAGATGAAAGATGTAATTTCTATTTTTCACAAATGCTGCAATGAGTGATGACAGTAACAAAAATTAGTTGCAGAAAATTAAATATATATATATATATCCAAAACCATTGCAGATTGCTTACTGGCTGTTTGCAGGGTAAAAACAAAATTAATTAACTAAATAATTTGATCCAAATGGTTTGTCCAGTTGTTGATGAGGCTAACAGGATGTCTGGGCTTGTCAAGCACTTTGGTTAGAGCTGGAGTGATGAGGAATGTGATGCAGAAAAGACGTTTTTTAAGAAAGCTGCTCTCTTCTTGACTGAGAAGGAAGCACCAACAATCTCCTAAGATGCTATTTTCTTTCCTCACAATTTCTGAACCAGCATTGCCAAACCTGACACGTTCAGTGAAGAACAACCATAGATGACCAATGTGGTGGGGCGAGATGTTCCAGCAAGTAGTGCTGGGGCTGTGCACACCCTATATGGGGGTGTCAAGAGATCCTCACCATCTCCTCCACTTCCCAGAAGGAAAAGGAGTCATGGATGATGCTGGGGGGGTTGTTTTGGTGCTTGGCAGGATGTGAGCCTCCAGGGATGGCTCCAGCACTGCTGGTGTTCCAGGTGCCCCAGCCTCACCACCTATGCTGGTGAGAAAAGGCTTTTCCCATCTAAAAATCAGCAGTTGGTGTCTCGAGTCTGCTTGTGGGAGCATGTGTCTGATGTGTAATTTGAACTTGATTGCAAGGGCCTTGTAACCTCTCCTAGAGCTGGTGCTGCCTTCCTGGAGCCAGCTCCTGCTCCCCCAGGTGACTGGGCACCAGCACGCCCTGGACCTGGTCCAGGTATGCTCCAGCCTCCCAACAGGGATTTATCAGGCACAGGTGACTCATGGGACATCTCTTGGCTCTAACTACTCTTTATGCTTTGCATCAAACTACTTCAAACAGTTTGTTCAACAACTGCTGAAACTTGACACTGGTCAGGATGAGCAAGGGAGAGACCTGTTGTTTCTAGGGCTGAATCTGAACTGCAAAGTTTGGTGTTTGCTGCAAAGACCCTTGGGAAGTCCACTGGTGTTTTGGGATTTTGCTGTTGTGGATGGGACCAGCTTGGAAATTTTCTTCTGGATTTTATCTTCCATGCTTGGGAGTATCTGGATGTGCAGTACTTCATCAGAAAATCACAAGAAATTGTTTGTTGCCTATCACTTGCAAGTGCTGTATCTTGAGACCTTTCCCACTGCAGACATTGAATGCAGTCATTCAGTTAGATGAAAATGGTACTAATGGTAACAGGGAGGCAGGCCAATGTGTCTGTGTTGATCCCGTTACCAGAATGCTGAAGCACAAGTCAAATTGGAACGCTACTTGTAGGAATGGATTAGGAGCATTTCCACACTGCTTGGATGAACTATGTTCATCTTTGGCCCCATTCTGTAACATGGAAATCAGAGTGGGTTTGGAATATGTGTTTGGAAAACCAGGTGCAGCATTGATCCAGTTTTTGTTTTCTCCAAATAACTGAATCTTGGGGAGAACGGGTTTAGCAGAAATGGGTTTGGCCAATGACAAGAGCAGGCCAGTAAATTCCTCCAGCACCAACAAACTTCCCTGGCCTTACATATAGCTCAGAAACATCTCCCAAACTCAGGGACCCCCTTGGCTATGGGTTTTATGTGTCACAAAGGCTGGCTCTGACAAACATTTTTAGAATCACCATCTGTCAGCTTTTCCTTCAGGGATCCCCATTTACAATAGCTTGTATCCAGGCCATGTGCAAATCCCACTGGGCTGAAACTTGGCCCTGCATTAGGTTGGCCTGGATGCAATTAACAAATACAAAATTTATTCAATTTAGTTTGGCCAAAAATACAAGATTCTTTTGTTTGCAGATGCTGAAGTTTAGATGCCTTTCCAAACTTATCAAGGACAAGGGAACCATTTTGGAGAAAATAACAGCCAACCCCAAAGTCATCCTAGAATTCAAATTGAACTAGAAACCTAAGCACCAAGTCATTTGTGAACCTCAGAAATCATGTCCGTTTTTTGATTACTTAAATTTTCACTACTGTCTCTGAAATTCATTGTTCTAGTTGGGCTCTAGACAGAAAGATTGGAAGAAGACACCCAGCATTCACAGCTTCCAGTGGGGCAGCAGGAAGCATCAGGTATTGGGGGAATTCTTCAGTCCCAGGAGATTTGGAGAAATGTCTGACCCAAACCCTGGAGTGGAGGTTAGAACTCATGGGAGCACCTCTAAATTGCTTTGGTCTGGAGATGTGGCTGAAAATTTTGTAAGATCAGGATCTGTCCCTCTTGATTGTCCATCCAGGCCCTCCAGTTTTTAGGTCTTATCTGCCAGACTTGAGCATGATAAACCTCACGGTGCCTCATTTATCTGTCTCAGAAAGATGAAGGGCTGAGTCAATCCTTCTGCATTCATGTCTTTGCTTCCCAACTCCCACAAAAGCACCAGTCCACTTAATTTATTCCCATCATCTGTGCAGGTGCTCTATGATTACAAAACAAAATTCATGTCTAGGACATTGGCTTTCTTGGAGCACTTTTAACCCCTCACCACCCACCTACTGCAGTGAGCCCTGGTCCAGGGAGGGTGCCATGCCTCTGCCTGAGCTGAGCGGTGGGATGAGAAGATAAAGGCGAGATCCTCTGCATGTAGCTAGCAGCAAGCAGTCCTGCCACCAATAGTTAATGCAGTTCAGGAAGGAGTTCACATGTGATAAATACATGTGCATTTTCTTATATTGCCTCCCTCAGATGCTTTACTCCAAATGGTAATGTTGGAACACTTGGTAAAGATGTTTTTCACTAATTAAGGGGAAGCCGCCCCCGACATCTCCAACAGTGTTGAAGACCCAGAGGAGCTGGGTATGTTAGGTCACTCCTTCATGCCTTCCAACATCCCTGCTGCTGGTGGATGGGAGCAGATGGGGTGCAACGAAGCCACCAGCACCCTCCACAGCAGGCGAACCACCGCTGCGGGTTAGTTAGTATGCTGGGGCTGTGCGGTTCCTCTGCCATCTTCATTCACCTTAGAAATGTGGAGTTTGAATGGTTTATCTCTATTAATCACCAGCTCAAAAAGCTTTGTGCACCAAGGGCCGCAGATAATTAACTTCACTATACTGCTTGTCTTATCAGTATCAACCTCTTGTCCTCCTGTGAAATAGTTAAAACCATCAGCCCCTTTTTACTTTTCCATTTAACTCTAATGCTTTAACACTGATGTTCTAAATGGCCCTGCGATTCATACTTATTAGACAAACCTTTCTTTCTGCATCTCTTATATTTTTTGATAATTGGCCATGTACGTTTCTAAGGGGCTCAACAGCTTTTCATGCCACTATACTAATAATTAAAGGTTTCTCACAGCCTTTCAGATTTCTCTTTACCTTCTTTTCTTTGATAAGTATAATTTGCTGTTTAATTTAGGGGTGGGGTGGGGGTGAAGAAAAGTAGTAGCGAGAGGCTGACTGAATAGGAAACAGTTTTGTTTAACAAAATTCACTAATTTCAAACAAATCTCCATTGCTTTCCTGTTTTTGTCCCTCCTCTTGCTGGAGCCAGCCTTTCTGTGCTGCAAAGAGCAGGGGAGGCAGGAGATGGGATCTCCGTTCTTGTGGTGCTGCTTGTTTTATCCCTTTGCTGTGCTCATGTCCTTATCCTCACTGATCATGTCACCCCGAGGAGCTGGTCTGGGACCAAACCTTTGTGTGGTGCAGCTGGATTCCAGCTTTTCATCTCCCAGGTTGCTTTTAAGGGACCTCTTCTCCCAGAGGCTTTCTTAGCTCCATCAATTTGCCATTTACCTCCCATGTCCTACTTAGCTCGTCAGAGGTAAATTTGGGTGTTTGTGCACCTGATGCTTGTTCTGTCCAGAAGCATTGCTCCTTTTCACATGGTTTTGTTTCCTGCTCATCTCTTCCTGTTCTTGAGAGCTTTTCTCTTTCTCTCACTTACATTACTTGAGTTTTCCCTTTTATTTCACTTGGTTTTGTGTGCATTTGTTTGTTTGTTTTAATCCACATTTTCCAGTTCCCAAACAGGTATCTTCTCTCTCTCGTCTTTAGGTTCTTTCAGCTCATTTCTTCCCTTGTTCCTGCTCAGGGAACCTGCTAAGGCAGCAACATGGCTGGGGCTGTCCTTGGCTCAAGCACTAGAGCCATCCCATAAGGAGATGATACCCCGGGGGCATCATCTTGCATCCACGGAGAACCCAAGGACAAAGAAGTGTTGGCCATCCTGATGGATCTTCTCTCAGCACCGGCCCTGGGTGAGTACCACCATGCCAATGGAGGGAAGGTGCCAGGTCTGGGGCAGCCCCATTACTGCCTCAGCCATCTCTGCTTGCCCAGATGTTGCCAACATTGAGAGAGGTGTTTAGGGCTCCTGGAAGCAGGGAAGGATGGGTCTGGGCACTGCCACTGCTGCTCTGACCAGCTGTTGGTCTCTGTTCATGCAGGTGAGACCACTAGAGCTCAGAAGACCCAATGCCTTTAGTTTTCAGTAAAACAACTCTGAAAAATATTACTCAACAGCTCCCATTCTAATTTTTCAATTAATTAATTCCAACTCCCTACCACTTTCCATGCACATAGGCTCAACGAACGAGCCAGTGAGACATATACTATAGTGTACCCTGTTAAACCCCAGCTCCTGGAGTCATGCAGTGGGAAGCTCTTGAGTTTTCCTTCAAAAGAAAACATTTACACGCTTTTGCAGAGAAGGATGCACATGTGACCCCAGTGCTCTGAAGTGCGTACACAAACATCCAGCATGTTTTTTTTAAGACCTGTGATTTTTACACCATCTCTTGAAGTGAGGAGGAGGTGGAAGCACAGGGAAGAGCCGATCGTAAATTTTTCCTGTCAGAGATGGGCAGCGTGGTGTTGTGCTCCTCCAGTCAACACGCAGCGACCATTTCTTATCAGTGCCAGTGCTGAATTGCAAAACAAGTTCATGCAGAAGTCATTCTGTTTGCCTTTTTTTTTTTTTTTTTTTTAAANTTCAGTTTTTTTTTTTTTTTTTTTTTTTTTTGAGCAAAGAATTCACACAACCTGTGATCTATTCTGCATTTATTCTCCAATAGGGGGAAGAAAAAGGCCGGTGATGCCTCTGTAGTGAATAATTCATCCCGTCCTCCTTGCTGGGTGCTAAGTGACCCTTCTGCTCAGCTCCTGCTTGGGCTGGGGAGGAGAGCAGGACGCCTCCCGTATCTCCGTTAGCTGCTGTGGGTTAATAGGGGCACTCAACACACACATGCAGGCTCTAAACAGGGTCAGGGGGCAGCCAGCACATTGCGACCTGAAATCTGGTGGCTTTGACTCGTTCCAGGTTAGGTGACCCTATTTCTCTCCGGGTAAATGCCTTGCCCAGTGCCCGGTGTGGGCTGTGCAGTGCTGCAGGAGCCCTGTCAGTCCCCTCTGTGCACTGGGACCGCAGTGACCCCCTGCACAGATGCACTCTCTACCCTCCTATTGCACATCTCAAGTCACTAGCCAGTACCACCAGGAGAAATAAAAAGCCACAGGAGTCGTTTAACAACGAGCCCCTGCCCCTCTGCGATCTCGAGCAGCACAGCCTGGTGGTGCTCGCCTCCATTTGTGTTTATCCGCCAGGCGTGATACTGTGTGACTGCATGGCTCTAGCTGTGTCTGGGCTGCTGGAGCACCAGGGCCTGACCCTGATGTCCCCACATGTCACCATCCAGGGATTTATTTTCAGCAACTCTGCGATGTGAGAAGTGGTAAGATCTCTCCCTGAGCTCCAAGTAACGTCCCTGGCACTCTCACTGATGCTCATTTTCTCCCTTTCCTCTAGGACCAGGCTTTGAGGGCAGTTCTCTTATCTCTGCCCATTTTGTTTTGGTATCTTACACAGCAGAGCGTCTCGAGGTGTCTCTCCTCCTTCCTCCTTCCCAGTTGTCTGTCTCCCTCCATCAGTTTGTCACCCTGATGCTTGCAAGTCTCTGCTTTTCTCCTCCTCCTCCTCCCTAGTTGGTCCATTCGTCATTTTTCCTCAGTAGTCCATGTTCTTTCTCTCTGACTTCTTCTGTCTCTTGTTTCTCCCTCCTTTCTCTCTCTTTCGTTTTCCCCCCTAGTGTCGGAACTTCTTTCTTTGATTCCCCCCCCTCCACCTCCCACCCTTTATAGTGCTGTTATCTGTGATTTTGGCAAAGAGCACATTTATTGGGGAGGAATATCCCCATGGCAACGCAGCAGATGGTGACTTTTGATTAGCTTGGCTTTTTTTTTTTTCCCCCCGACTGCCAAATCACAATCCGTCTTTGAAATTAAATCAGGCTGTGATAGCATCAGTTGTTCTGGAGAGGGGACGAGAGAGAAACAAGACTGAAGTATTACAGCAGGAGCCAGGATGTAATGCAAATTCGTGTTTTTTAACCCCAGCAATAAAACCCCCTGTTCATTCCGGGAGCAGAAGGAACCACAAGAGAGGGAATAATAAAACTAAAAAAAAAAAATTAAAAAAAAAAAAAGGTGTTACCACTCTACATGGGCTCCTCGCTCTGACTGCACTGGTGTGTGTGACTCTGTGTCACTGATGTCACCCCTTGCTCGGTCACCAGAGCTGCTGGGCCTAATCCTGAGACTGTTTAAGCCCTGCTGAGGATTTTCCTCATGTCATGGATGGTGGGAAGAGGCCAGGTTCTCAGCTGGGCCATTCAAGCAACTGTTTATTAATGGGGTGCGGCATCCCAAGTGGGAAGGAGAGCGTTAGCAACAGCTCCTGGAGGGCAGTGGAGGAGGGATGCAAGGGAAATTCAGGGCAACATGGGGAAGCAGCGGAGCTGGAAAGGGTGAATGGCATCAGTGAGCCAAGATGTTGAGTGATCAAGGGCATGGGAAAGTGAGGAGCTGTCTGTAATGGCACCAGGGAGGTCTGAGCCTGGGGAAGGAAGGGTGCAAAGCTGGTGCCAGCCACGAAGAGCAAGTTACAGAGCATGGCTCCATGGGAGATGGGAAAGCAGATACCAGAGCCGAACAGTAAGGAACTTTCTTGAACGCTTCAGAAGTGGGTGGTATTCAAGACCCATGAGCTCTTTTGCCTGGTGCCTTCTGGAGGGTGACCAGAGGTGAATGTGGCTGAGTGCTAATCACAGGCAAAGATAAAGGAGGGCCTGAAAATGAAAACTGCAGAGAGGAGATGACTAATGGCCCTGCGATTTCATGGGAACTGACGCGTCGTCTCGGGCTGCGAGGCTGCCGGGCTGCTATCTCCAATCACTAATGTTCCCCACGCAGGAGCTTAGAAAGCGGTTGTCTGGTCTTAGAGCTGCTCCCGTGGATGCAGGGAGTTCAGCAGTTATGACTAAAGGCAAATAAAGGGCCACATCCAGCCTTGGTGAGGCTCAGCTGAAGATGGAGGCGTTCATCAGAAACAAAGTTCTTTTTCCATCAGGGTTATAGAATGCGTATTTTCCAGTATTGTGGAGAACAACCACACATGAGCAAAAGATGCTTCTCCTGGAAGATCTCTGACCTTAATGTAGGATTCAAATCTGTGCCCTTCTGATCTGCAGAATCATTGATTATGCAGAATTGTTCTATTCTTTATGTCGAGAGAAATAATTGAGGTGCTCCCACTACCTCCTGATAAGCACCCCACGCTCTCCTGCTTGCTGGGAGCTCTGGGCCACCACTGCATCCCTCCCACTGCTTTTTTCATCCAATTGGTGCCTTTTCCTGCTGTGCTGCAGGGGACTCTATAGGCTGTCTTAAGTTCTTCCAGGATAAGCTTTCTGGCCAACAGATAAAATTTTGCTGCAGATGTTGCTTCTGTTGGAGAGCTCAGTTCAGGAACGTTTCGTGTACGCCTTGTGTTAGATCTGATGTTCTTTGAGGAGCAGATAAGATTTGGGTGCAGGAGATAAGTCGGGTAGAGATGCTGCTGCACCTTAATTGCTGGGAGATATCTCATGGCCTGATCCTTCCCTCCAAGGTGCAAGCATGAGGGAGAGCTCCAGTGTGCAGGGCTCACGTGTTGGTGGAGAATGTGGGAGAAGTGTTTCATGGGCAGAGTGGGATCTAAACCTTTCACTGAATCTCAGTGGTGTTTAAACCATGTTCCATTCTGTCTAGATGGTAAACCTAGATTAGACAAAGGTTTGTGGCTGCTGGGCATTGCCTCTTGTGTTGGTCAGATGGCCGCCACCCAAATGGCTCGGTTTCTTGCCCCAGGCACCTTGGCAGTGTGTCTGCCCCCAGATCTCCCTCCCTTGTCCATCTCCCATTGTCCTGTGTAAGCACTCTGCAACCATGCTCTTCCCTTCCCTTCAGTGCACCCTGGAGCTGGCTGGCACCTGTAGGAACTGCTCTGCCCTGTGGCACCTCTGATACGGTGCAGGAGGGCAGAGAGTCAGCGTTACCCCATGTCCTGCCCCTACAGCCCATCCCAGCAGCACAGCGTGCGTGTCCCCAGTGGTCTCAGCACGAGCCTGGCATCCGCAGGGCTGCGATCCAGGCTCGTGGAGCTGCACAAAACAACCCGGCTGTGACACCGCCACAGCGCGCTCCAGCCTCTCCGGCGTGACACCGCATCGTTATATATTGATGCCATGACACCAGCACTCAAAATAGCATCAGGACAATTTGATTTCCTGCAGATCTCAGGATGGGGTCATAAAAACGGAGACTGTTCTGGAGAAATAGGATAGGGTGGAAATGTTTGTAGTGACATCACAGCCGCTTCTATGCCAATGGCCTCCTACTGCTGCAAACATGTGATTGTGATTTTGTTGCACGCTCCATCAGAAGAGAGCCAGGCTGGCCAGGGAGGGAGGGGGAGGGAGGGAGAAGGGACGGAAATATTCAGTTCTTGTATCTTGATTCAAATATCTGACAATGGCTTCGCAGCCTGGGGTGCCGAGCGATCAGGAGTGGGGCCGCAGAGCTGCTGCCAGATCAGGGGCTGCAGAACCTAACTAGGGGCTGAGCAAGGACCTTTGGCTTTGTGGTGGGGAATGCTGCTCTGCATTGGGATGCTTTATTGGAGAGTTGGGTGGTCTCATTTTCCTTGCTCTTCCCCACTGGTCCCCATTATGTCTAATGTCACTCTTCTTGGAAAAAGCAGTGTTGAGGCCAGAAATATGGCTGCAAAAGCTGCTGTGTATTTGTTTTCTTTAGGGGTTTGTGTTATAGAGAGGAACAGATCTCAGTGCTGGAGCTTCACCCACGAAGCAGGGAGCAGCATGAGGGGTCTAGGTAGCTGGGGATGGAGGAGAGAAGAAGGGAGAAAAGAGACAGGGAGAGAAGAGCAACAGAAGTCATCTCAGGAGACAAAACAAGTCCAAGAAGGAGGAAACCTCATTTGGTGGCCCCACAGAAGGCTCTGACGGCTGCAGAGCCCCACTCAGAGTGGGGGCACGAGAGAGTGAAGGGACCTGACTAATGCACCCGTCCATCAGATTAGGCTGTCAGAAAACCAAACCACTTCCATCACTGTCTGAGGAGGGAGACTCACTCCCCGCTTAATGTGATCGCAGTCCTGTTGCTGCCACTCCAGGGAGAGGGGCCACCGCCACCGCAGTGTGCAGCAGGCTGTGAGTTTAAAATCCTATTAGGCAGAGACTAACGGTTGCAAAAAGAAAGCAGGTATCCCCTAGTGGGGATTTAAAGATGTTTAGACATAATTGGATTTTCCAAGCAGATGTCATTATTGTTAAACAGTTGCCCACTTGATATGTTCAAGTTGTTGGCTGTAATTGCTAAAATTAGCAGGTCTGCATAGAGCAAAGGTCAGTCGGTTAATATTGTGATTTAGTATTTTATGAAGTAATTCCAAATGCTTTTATGTATGTTTTTGTTTTTGCAGTCTAAGCCCACATTAAAGTAGTTGTGGGGCCTGCTAATAAAATAATGACTCAGCCTCTCCGAGCCGGCTGCTGGCTGGGCTTGAGCTGCCTCCTCTGTGCTCCTCCCGCTGCCACCATCCTCTGAGCAGGAGCCTTCGAGCGGCCCCGACCCACTGTGTTCCAGCAGAGCTCATGCTATAAGACAGCCCATCACAGCGGCTGAGCAGAGGCTCTGCTGTCGCAGCCTGTGGTCCTCATGGTGTCTGCAGGCATCTCCAGATGTAAGTACCTCTGAAGGGCATGCTGCTCACCAGGCAGGGTCCCAAAACACAGCTTTTACAGGGAAGACACATTTCTGGAAGAGCCTTTCCTGGGACAGGCAAGGGGTTTCTTTGAGTCCATATTGTCAACGCATGCTGAGATTTATTTTTGTAACACAGGCACAACACATTTCTATGGATGGTTTGGGTACACCTGGCAGACTTCTTGCTATTGCAGGAACTTTCTTTGCTCATGAAGTCTGATCTGCTCTCTCACCAGCATCCCTTTATGGCTGTCTGTCTCATTTGTTATTGTTTTCTTTTTTTTAATTTCAGGTCTTTTACTTGCAGGAGGTGCTGAGAGGCAATGTGTGCCCTGCAGTGCACAGAGAGCCATGCAAAGAGATCTGCAGGTCCTTCTGGACCCAGCGCTTACTGGGTGAGCAAGCTGAGTCCTTCCCCAGCCCATGTTCCCATATTCCTAACAGCAAATTTTGGTTTGTGCAGCTGCTAGAGCCTCTGCTGCTACAAGAGGCAATGGAAATGCTCTGAGCAAGGGATGAGAAAAGGAAGCACTCACTCTTAGATACTTCCTTAGGTACGGATACAAGGGAGGGAGCTGATGACACAAGCAGACCAGGTCTAGGATGTGTGTAGATCTGCTTATCTTGATCACAGATCAAGACATTTTGATGAACATGCACAAAAACGATCACATTGGGGATGAGACTAAAGCAAAGTTTTAGCCCTAGTAAATTGAAAATATTGAGGAGCTGGGAATTGAACTCTGGTCCAGATTTCAAAACATGCTATTTTGATCAAAGACCTTTTCAGTTTCCTATCCAAAATGTGTTTGTTTTTTTTAAACCTTGAGCTTCCTCCCAAGTAATGTAAGGTAAATTCAAATGGCCATCTCACATGAGCATGGTGTCCACACAGAGAACATTGGTAGAAGTATGTATTTGTGTTTGCTCTGACCAAAACAATATTCTTTCTGCATCAAACCCACAAATTCTTTGCAATCCCCATGGCTCCAGTGCCTGCAGGGCTCCTTATGGCTCCCAAACCATGGAGGAGCAGCAGAGGGGGGATTGTCCCTGCTGACAGTCCCTGCTCCATCACTGTTGGCTTCCCTCCACAAACCCAGCGAGCCCTTAGGCATCCACTTGCTTCCCAGTGCTGTGTCCTTTTCTTACGGGAGAGGGACTTAACAGCCCTTGACATAGCAAATTCAGTTTTGTTCTGTTTTTTTGCCAAGCTGGGCATGGCATCAGTTTGCTAAGGATGTCAATTTGTGTTTTTCTTTTCAAAAGTAAAAGGTTTTGATTAAGTGGTGGCAGTATTCTGGCTAATTTAACTTAGTGTTGGGAGTCCTTTATGAATATCACCAATTTGCAGTCTCTTTCAAAGCATGGGAGTCTGTTATTCCCCTTTTACTGCAGAGGAAACAGAAGCAAAGGCCTGCCCAAATGCAGACAACAATCGCAATCTGTATTAGAGTGAAAATGTCCCTGAAAACCAGTTCCAATCTCCAGGGAGACATCAGTGGGCAGGGCAAGCTGGGAAACTCAAGGGGATGTAGCGTGAGACTGAAAATAAGGCATGTAAGACTTTAAATGCCTAAGGTGATCTGGCCAAGCAAGAAACAAGGCTCAGTGGTTCATGTCAGCAGAGGGGAGGGTGGAAACGTGGGGAGAGTTCCTCAGCTCAGTGGAGGACGAACGCAGCATGCTGCCAGGCTGTGCAAGAAATGCATTGTGAGCTGGCTCTAGCAGCTGTGAACGAGACAATGAGGATGGTAAAGCACCATCGAACTCCCCACGTTCAGCTTTGCACAAAGAGGGAGCTGAATTCAGCCCCCTGGAATCTGTTTGCTCGTGGTTTGAATTTAGCTTTTGTCTGAACAACTCCAAGCAGAAAGGGACCATAGGCTCTCAGTTCAAGACCCAAGTTCACCTTCTGCCTGCTCACATCCAACCCCCGAACTATGCAGGGGTCCCCAGAAATAGTTTGCAGGGCTTTTTCAAGAAATACAGTATTTTCTTTTGTGGTCTGTAAGGAACAGATTTTTCTTCCTTCTTTTCCTCACTGAAGTGTTCCTCTGGTTTTTCCTATGGCAGTTCCTCTCCCCTAGGTTCTTCATGACACCCTGAACATCCCCAACTTTCTTGCTAGTGTACAAAAAATGTTTCAATGAGTATGTCTTACATGCCAGCACCCAAAGGCAGGAGGACACCCTTCACTCAGCCTCAGGATGGTGCGTGAGGGTTGGACAAGAGACTTTATTCTTCTGGCTAGCAGAATTGGACATTGGCCAAAGGATCCTTTTCAGGGGGTGGGAAGAGGACCTCTGGTTCGTCATAGAACTCTCATACCTGTTCATCAACCAACCTGTCTCCTTTTACTATATTAACTAACTTGGTCTCTGACAAACCAGCAAGGTTGCTTTCATGTATATTTACTGTGTGTTTATGGAACAAGCACTATATATAAAGCAGAGCTACAAGAAAGAGGGGGGCAGGCTCTTTAGCAGGGTCTGTGGGGATAGGACAAGGGTGAATTGCTTCAAACTAAAAGAGAGGAAATTTAGGTTAGATTTAAGGAAAAAGTTTTTTACACTAAGGATGGTGAAGCACTGGAACAGGTTGCCCAGAGAGGTGATGGAAGCCCCGTCCCTGGAGATGTTCAAGGTCAGGCTGGACCAGGCACTGAGCAACCTGATCTAGCTGTAGGTGTCCCTGTACATTGCAGTGGAGTTGGACTAGATGACCTTTAAAGGTCCCTTCCAACTCAAAGAATTCCATGATTCTGTATCACCTTACCTAGGGTTAGTACAGTCCTTCCCCTTAGTTTAGCACAACTCCTTATCTTTGCCTGTGAAGAATTTGTTCCAGGCTGTTGAGAAGCTGGCACCAGTTGTGTCATGAACTCAATGTTTATTAACACTACCCACAGTTGGTCCTATTCATTGAGCAATGAGAGCATGTCCCACAGCTTGCAGCTGACATTTGTGCTGGGGGACATTATAACTTCAGGTGCTCTTTCCCATTGATTGACACAGACGTCAGCCGGCCATCTTCTTCTACTTCTATTCTCTCCTGCCCATTCTCAATGATTTTCCGGGTGGTGATCCTCTTGCCGTTGATCACTTCAGTAGAGGTTAAGACTGATCTGAAATTGTGTGGCCCTGCTGTTCCCTCAGCAAAGGAGAAGGCAGGCTGCTTACTGGGGCTGAATGGAATAAATGGCATAAAGTACTGCATAAAGTCAGAAAACATACTGGAGTTGCTTCCTCTTCCATTGTTTCTGACATTGTTGAAGAGATCCATCCCTCCAAAGACATCCCTATAGATCTCATTGGGGTCTTGGAATATGTGAGTGGTATCAAAGAAGCTGTTGTGGCCCTCCGTGGCACCTCTTCCTCTGTGGGATCTGCTCTCCTCAACAGATCCATCGTAGAGCGATCGTTTCTGAGGGTCCGACAAAACCTCGTATGCCTCAGCGACAGCTTTGAATTTCTTTTCAGCTTCCTCCTTGTTGGTGGGATTCTTATCAGGATGCCATTTTAGGGCTAGTTTGCGGTAGGATTTCCTAATGTCGTCCTGAGAGGCACTTCTGTGCACTCCGAGGACTTTGTAATAATCCACCATCTCAAGGATGAGCTGGGGCTACTAGGAAGTTGCCTGGCACCTTTCTCCCACCAAGGATTTGAAGCCCAGAGATGTCCCAGTATCCAGAGGTTACCAGACACCCGCTGCCTCTGCGCTGCTCGTTTATCCCTTGTTCCATTCAGTCCTTCGGTGTTATAGGGCCATGTGGGGAGTTGAGTCCCCTGTGACAAGATTGATTCTTTGAAGCCTGCTGTTCCCAAATTATGGGATTGTGACCTCAGAGCAAGCTCAGCCAATCGTTGCTCAGATGATCAGACCTCATTCTAGAGTGGAACTGGCTGTCACTGGCCTTACACTGTCACCGGCCTTATGTTTTCAAACGCTGATCATGCACGTGGTATAGCTGCCCAATGTAGCTGTAATGTCATAGCTCTGACGTATGGCTTTGTCTGATTAGTTTTTGTCCATGTCTGCCCACAGGTAGAATTCTCAGATACTTGGTGTGGGTCTGTGTGCAGTTCAGGAAAACATGGCGTAATCAGGGCATGTTACATCTATAGGGCTTACCCTACAGAAGCAGCTATAGGAAAGCTGTTTGCAGTTCAGTTACCCACAATATGGGAAGAGTTCTGATAAGTTGGAGAAGGCTCAGAAAAGAGCTCTGAGATGAAGGGTTTGGAAAACATGCTCTGGAGTGAGATACTCAGGGAAAGTTTCTTGATATTCAGAGGAAGTTCAACACTAGCTTCATCACAGCCTGTAAGAACATGCTTGACATATGATAGCACAGAGGTCTTCAGACTCCCAGGAAAAGCAATTGGAAGGTGGCATTAGCAAGCTAAACTTCCAGGTATGTTGCAGGTCCTATATAATGCAGGTAGTGAATCACTAGAACATCCTCATGTGGCCGCTTTTAAACTTGGAGTAGACCTTTTACCTAAAATCATGATTAGATTGCCATAATGCAAATTTATGCTCAAACCTAATGCCTCTGCAAGAGCTTAGCTGCCATGTTAGTATCAAAATAAATGCCCAGAATGAAGCTCATTAACCACCTTGGCCTCTTTTCTACGTGCTCTTTTGGATAGTTGGCCCAGGTACAATGGGGATGCTGCATGAGCTCAGTACAGACAAGTTCGTTCTGAGGAACTGAACTTTGCTGATCCATTGTGGGGCTATTCTGCATCTGTTTCTGTTCCCTTGTTTTGTCATTCCTGTGGGAAATACAATATCTTCACAGGGAATCGTTGCGTGAAAGAGGTCCCCAAGGAAGTGCCAGTAATGAGAACTCAGCTGTCTGTAACCCTGTCATAAACACCTACTAATGGCAGCATGTGTTGCAGATCACTGCCCTCATTTCCATTATCCCACAATTTGGGAAGGAGTCAAGAGCTGGCCGTACTGCAGAGTGCATGTGCAGCGTGTGCGCTGGCTGCTGTTCTAACACACATGGTACGTGCAGGGCCATGAAGCCAAGAGGCAGCCACACCAGCCTGTAGAAAGCAATGTGGTGGAGGAGGGAAGGAAGGTGATGGAGATGATGGGCACTGTGGAGGCGTTTTGTTGGGCTGATTTTCTCTTTGGTCAGTGATGGTGCAGCAGTGTGGAGGTACTCATGGTATTCTGGCCCTGTGATAGAAGCTGCCATGAGGCAGCACAGTGCTGGTCTGGAGGCTGAAGCTAAAGGAAAAGTGAATGCAGCGAAGGAGCCCATGGTCCCATGAGCTCACCTCAATGGGGAAATCTTGGCTTTTGCCTCTTTTTTGCATGGAGGAGATCTTAACTCCACAGGGGCTGTGCCACATGAATGGTTTTTCTGCTGAGTATTTGTACTGTAGCAATGGCAAAAGTTAACCTGGGCACACTGGCAAGCTGCTGCAATGGGCAAGCCCCAGTGGTACTGCTCATTTGAGCTCAGAGGGCTCTGTGCAGCCACAAAGCATCCCAAAGTGCTCTTCCACGCTGAGGGGAGAACTGAGGCTTCATGGCTCTCTCACACTGTGGTACTTTGCTTGAGATCTTCCCCAGGAGGACTCATTTATGTGGTCTGGTGGGTATTTATGACTGTCTGCTGGACTCAAGGGTGATTTGAGCTTCCCACCCACAAGACACCAAAAGGTGCAGCAGCTCCTGTCCACCACCATGGTCTGTTTGCAGGTGCTTGGTAAAAACTTCAGGAGCAGTTGCTGTTCCTGCTGTCGGCTACCTAGAAGGGAAAATCGGATGTCAGAGGCAGGTGAAAGCCCCATTGGATGGAGGGTCCCAGGCCTGTTATCTGCTGCTGAGAGTAGGGCTGTGCATGGTAGGAAGGAGGTGGTTCTGCCTCGGGCTGTCTCTTTGCACAACGTCTCCTCCTGGACTTGCTTTCCATGCTGAGTGCCCGTGGCAGACTGGCTGGCGCAGTGGATTATCAGTCTTGGATTTAGTGCGTCCTACCCATCTGAAACGTAGGGAGTGTTTTTCTCCTGTCATCCTGGAGCAGGGGACGCTCACTGCCTGTGTGTCTGCTGCCTGCAGCAGGCGTCAGAGATTAGCAGCCATTCAACAGAGGCCACTTCTGTGAGCCAAAAGGGTTTGCAGGGAAGAAAGGAAGGGTTGAGGACAGACGGGGAGAAAGGGAAATGAGAGAGACATGCACACTTCAAGTAACCAGACCCAAACTAGCCTGGCAGCCCTATCCCTAGAAACCAACGCTTTGAAATGAGAAATGTTTTTCGTATCTTAAATCTCAAGTACAAACAATAAAAACCAGCCCAGACTGTGTTCTTTGAAGAGAAAGTACGAGTGACCTGAACAGTGGTTATCAGCAGCGTCATTAAGATAAACCCTTAACATGATTTAAAGCATCCGAAACTGAAGGCAGCACTTTCAGATACTAACAAAATGGTCTGACATTGGGGATGAAAATCAATAGTAATCTGATGTCACTAAAAATACTCAAAAGTGTCCCATGGCTGATGGAGGTGAGATTAGTGTAAATATTTGTATTCTAATCAGTGGCACGCGAGGGCTGGAGGCGGCCTTTCTGTCTATTTAATTAATGGAGTGGCTTTTTAAAAGGATCCTAATCATATGTGATTGTATCTGCTTATCAACATTTTTGCTAATTAGATGATATGGAGGCAGTCACTCTGCTAATTCCCTCATCCAAACAGCATATCCTGCACAGATAAAGTACAGTCTCTTTTTAATAAGAAACAATCATGAGACAGACTAACCTTAATGGTGCTTATTATCCGAGGATCTTTGGGATTTTCTCTTCTACTCACCCCCTCCTTCCTTTTCCTTTAGTTGCTGCTTCAGTATGCCAGATGGATGCGGATGTGGTGGACCCTGTCCCCCCAGCACTGCCATGTCCCTCTCTTCCCTCCTAGCCAGCAGCACTGGCGAGTCAGGTGTGGATGGGGAATGGGAGCACCTCAGGGCAAAATGCCCTAAGGTTTTGGTATCTGGACTACAGGTGACCCCATATCTGTGGCCCCTACCACTGATCTCGCTCCTGGCATCCCAAAGATGTCCTGGTCCAGAAAGGAGTGAGCATCTCTGAGATGTGAAAACTTTCTGTTGTTGTTGCTATTACTATTATCATAGTTTATTCTATTTTAAAAGGGTCTGGGGGCAAAGGGGGTCTCCGTAAGCATTTTCTCACCAGCCCCATTGATACCTTGACAAGGCTAGGTTCCTTTTATCTCAAACATGAGCCAGAGACATTTGCTTCAAGTCCTTGTCTGTCCAAACAAACAAGCATTGCACTTTGTCCCACCACTTGAACTGTCACCGAATTCCTCCCCCTAAAGCAGTCCTCTGCCTGCTCCCCAAGCTGAGATCCCAGAGACCTCAGCCAGGGATGGACATCTGAGCCTGACCTCTTGGGAGGGCAGAGTGACCTGCTTGCCTTCAGCAGGAGGACTGAAAAATAAGTGGAAAATCTGACCCCTCAGAGCAGAGGTTTGTGGTGAGATAGGAGATGGAAGATGCAGCTGGAGGAGGACCAAGAGCTGGAACTGGAGCCGGCTTTCCTGAGCCTGAGGCCAGGACTTGAGGCCAAACCAAAGTTCAGACAAGAAGACACTCATCTTCTGGGTGGTGACAAGGAGCAAGACCATCCACAAAACCACCATTTTTTGAGGTATGAAGCCAAAGAGAAGGCCTGGTCCTGCTTAGTGGAGTTAAAGGGCCTGGTGTGTTTTTATGTTAGATCATGCCCAGGGCAAGACCTTGCTCCAGTCTTGGAAAGCACAAATGGTGATGTAACTTGTCTCCATGGACTCTGATCCCAGCAGAATTCAGAGCACTCCATTTTCATTGCCTGGGTCATCTCCATGTATCATCTGCAATGTCCTCGCCGAGGCATGGCTCTGCTGGGGCTGTGCTTAGCAATACAGTTGGCTGGTCCTTCTGCTATTCCTGCTCCTTGGCATGGTCCCGGGCCCTCCTTCCTCTCTGTTCTGCATGCAGGAATTAATTCAGTATTGACCGCTTTCCCAGAGCGCCTTCCCGTTGCCAGTTCCATGACTGAGGTCTACGACTTGAAAAGAGGAGGAACATCTGGGCCAAGGATCGCGCTGCGAGCGGTTGAGTCCCGGGGCTTAATGAGGCACTGCTTATCAGCACAGCGTGCTTATCTGGAGCCCGCTGCCGGTGTACCTGCTCCAGCCCCATCGTGAGCGAACACGTTTTACCACCCAGTTGCAGGGAGCCGGGAGTGCGCGCGCGGTCAGGCGGCACGGCTCAGCTGGTGCGTGGTAACTCGCGAAGCCGCAGCAACTTTATCACTTCGCAACATCCATACATAGCCACAGCCTTGAATCTTCACAGGGGAAGAAAGGATGATGAGTTACTGTCCTGGGATTTTTGCTCTGTCTCCAGTCAGTGGGAAGTGGTATGTGGAGCATTCATTTAATAAACCAGAGGGAAAAAGCTGTAGATCAGCTTCTCATTATTTCAGTGCTGGCTCACGCCATGGCTTGGGTTTGTGCCTGACAGTTCAGTGTGTTATTTGAGGCCACTCGAGCATTCTGCAGAAATGATGCCACCCTCTTCTGAAAGCATGGGGTTTGTCCAAGCAGGGGGGCCTGCCTCTCTTAGTGGTTTTATCAGTACCAATTCCATTTCAATTTTAGGTCTTGGTTTGTAAAGGAGGTGCCCACTTTGGACACCAATTCCTGTTGAGAGCCACCTCTCCAGCAGGAAACCTTCTGGAGATGGTTCTTCGGCTGAAGTAAAGCAAAGCAGCTCTAGGTGGGTAAAAATGCACCTGTGGGACTGATTTGCAGGAGATGGTGGGGTCCCAAGTCCTGCAGGATTTAGATGGTGATGTGCACATAGACCTAGTGTCCCTCATTAAGGGAAGCAGCCCCCTCCTCTAGAAGGCAGGAGAGGTTGTAGGGGATCATTGTGAGTGTTCATCCCCCAGTATCTGCCAGTGTGTTAGAATTGTGTCTGGGAGCGGGGAACTGGAGCTGACCTCACAATGATGCTGTCAGGAGAAGTTCTGGTTCTGGTCCTGCCTGTGGGCTCCTTGTAGACGGGGCTGTCAGGAACAGTGAAATTTCCACACTGCCTCAGCAAAGGTTTAGTCCAAGTTTATTGCCGAGATTAAAAGACTGGAGAATATAAATTGTAAATGTGATGACTTAAGAGCTCATAAATTCTGTATACAACCCCATTCCAGAGAGCTTGTGTGCAATGCAGCCACGCTGCCTTGGGCTCATGAGTTGCCCCTGCTCCCAGCATTCAAACCCACATTCTCCAAAGAGCCCTTCTGCCCTGGCTCCCAAGGCAGCATTTGCACACGTGCTTGTGAACACAGTGAGCACGAATACTGTCCTCTCTGTGCACACTGTGGTTTTGCTGCTTACAGATTGCTGTGGACAACTGCTGCTGCTGTTTCAGCCCAGACATCAGTGGTACATGGGAGCAGCATTGCCCTTGTCTGCAGCAAGCGTTGTCTACAGGACATTACATCTCCTGGAAGGAGGGGTGGTGACCCTTCCCTGGAGTCTGTTGAAGCAGCACCACCTGTTTCAGCCGCCGGAGTGGGAGAGATGAAGATTTCTGCTTATTCCTCAGGTTCTTCCACCAGTTTTCTGCTTATCCCGCTTGTGTCCCTCTTCACAGAGCTGGGTGACCACTGTGAGCAGAAGGCTGGGGAGGGCATTGTGGAGGAGCGATGGACATGCCAGGCTGCTGCTGCGGTGAGTTGTGAGGTCTCTACAGCTGGATCGTGGCTGTCACTGACTTTGTCCAGTACAGATTTCCTTGAATAACTTGCATAGGTGTAAGCATTTGGCTACTATGTCCTTTCCCTGCTTTTCCAAGAACGATGGGAACCACCCTGCCTCTAGGATTGGTCAGGACCACACCAGGGATGCAGCTTTTAGGCTGGGAGCCCTGATGGAATCTGAGGTGGGGACGCAGCACCCAGTGCCAACCTGCTGTCCTGCTGGGAAGAGAGCTTGTGACCACAGCATGAGCAAGAGGACCTGGACAAAATCCCAGTGGCACACCAGGAGATACCATGCGGTGCCTTTCTCCTCAGTCAGTTGGATCGAACATCCAGCACACAGTAAGTGTGGAGGGGACAGGCTCAGCCCTCCCACCCTGACTGAAGCCTGTTTGGCATTGTTGGGGTCTGAGACCTTCTCCTTTTGCTTCCCTCCACCCAGAGCCATGAAAACTTTTCAAACGTACCCAAAGCATTTGTCATTCCTCATTGCCGCTGTGCTGGTTTGTGTGACCCACAGCATCTGCCCTTTCCCGGGGCTCGGTTCTGTACGAGGAGTAGAGATAACATTTAACAGGCAAGAGCAGATGAAAAGGAGATAAAGGAATAAGGAGTGGGGGGAGAGATGAGGGAACAGAGGAGGAATGCAGAGGTATGTGGCTGCATGTTGTGCTGTGTTTATGCACAAACAGGCACGCTTATCAATACCCAGATGGGAGCGTGGCTGCCTGGCTGTATCTCCCGGGGCAGTGGGTGCCCCTCGGCCGGGCAGCGTGGCCCCTTGGGGTGCTACAGCCTTATCAGGTTGCAGCAGGCATTCCCGTCTCATTGGGATCGCAGCCCCGAGCCTAGACGGGGCTTTCATAGCCTCTCCCCCGGACTCCCTGCCTGGGAGGACAGGAGGGGACACAGGTGCCACCCGCGAGGGCGCGGGAGCTGGCGTTGTCCCCACGCTTTGGTGGGACAACAGTGGGGTGAGCAGAGGACTGGGAGAGAGCATCGCCTTTGTTAAATGTGGGGCAGAATGGGCCAAAATAGCCATTTTACCCCATAAATTGGGTTGTCTGGGTGGGGACACAGCACTGGTGTCTCCTCCTGTATTTTCTCCTGCATTTTTAAAGAAGGATCCAAGAGTGGGGGGAAAAAAAAAAAAAAAAGAATTTTTAAAACCTCCTTCCTACCTCCGCTTCCCAGCACCCAATCGCAATGACCACCAATCTTACGTGGCTCATAACTGCGAACAGCTCTGGAACTAATTAATTTGACAGCGCCGTGCCTGCCTGCCTCTTTCACCAAAATCAATTAAGGAAGTGCACATTTCCCCTTCCCCTCCCTCCCCGCTCCGTTTTGCGGAGGGGACGCGGGGACTGGCTCCGCGTTCCCAGGGCTCCCAGGGGCCGGGGTGCAGCGGAGGGGATTAGAGAGTGGTGGAGATGCAGCTTCAGCAAACAGGAGCGGGGCTGCTCCCTGGGGATGGCAGCAGTGGGAAAGCTTGATTGCCACATGCGGCCACGCAGCACCGCGCTCCTCCCTCCCGCTGTCCCCGCTCCCCAAAGACCCCTGCGAATTGTCATTCCCTGGCATACGGGGGGATCGGCCATCGGAGTGTTATTTGTTTGCATGGGTAATGAGCCCCTCCAGACGGGGCTGCGAGGGAGAGACGGGTGGGAATTTCGGTGCTGTTTCCCTCCCAAGTGAGGGTAGAGGTGGTGGTTAAAGAGGAGTCAGTGAGGAATTTGGGAAGATGAATTTTGTGTTGTGTGGGTAGGAATTGGAATGGGGTATAATGCAGATTTGGAGTCTCTCGGCCCTGGAGGTGGGGCTGTGGCTGCCCTGGGCACAGCAAGAAGTGCTGCAGCAACAGCTGGGCCCCCGGACAGAGACCTCCCCTCTACGCTTGTTCCTCTGGCTCCGCTTCCAAATGGAAGTGAAGTTGGGGTATGGGGGAGATGTGATGGCGTGGCTCTGTGAGTGTGCAGCCCCCCAAAAACACCCATTGTGGGAACGGGAGACAGCCCTCCCCAGGCACCTGGGCAAACTGGGTAAACCTCCTGCGCATTATTTCTGTAAATGCTTCCATTTGGCCTGTATCGTCTCCTCAGATCTCTATTGAAATGCCCTTCTATTAATAAATAACTCCATTCTCCATTACCCCACGTCCACTGTTCGTGTTGAAGTAACTGGGAATTCGGGTTTGGTTTTTATAGAGACCAGAAATAGATTTTATCTTTATCGAGGACTCTCCCTCCACCTCCCCAACCTTTGTCCCATTGCACCCAGTATGGCAGCAGCTGGGAGCATCTCTTGCTGGTGTTGGGAAGGATGGGCTGAGAAGGGCCAGGCCCTTCCCTGTGCACGGATGAGCTGTGATTACATCTCTATGTCGTGGTATAAAGCACTTGAGGAAACAGGAGAGAAATTTTGAATCAAGTATATTTAAGAAACTGTGTATCTGAAATCGTTGGTTCTCAAGGCTTTCTTGTTTTGTTTTTTTCCTTTGGGAGAGGAGCGGTCTGGCTTGGGAAATACCTTTAACTTCCTTGAATGCAGCCATGACACTGAATCACTGCATGGATTTGGGGAAGATTTTCTTTTTTAAAACTGTGGGTTGCAAACATTCCCTGGAAAATATTTGAGTTTTGAAGCACATTGGTTGGTTGTGATTGGGCAGGGAAGTCACAGGGTGACACTTCTGTCCCTGGGTTGGACAGGAGCATGGTTTCTGGCAGGGAAATCAGTGCATGTGAATTAGAGTTGTGGTTTCCATGAATACTATCATATATGGATTTGAAGCTGATTTTCCAAGAGCAGCCATGCCAGGAAAACTTGTGCTCTCCCATCACCCCAGGCAGCAAACGCAAGCAACACAAACATGGCAAGGGTGAGTTCATTTACAGTTGTGATTGTTAAAGAGAAAAAAGAAAACAGTAAGTGTAAAATCTGCTCTCCCTCCTCCCCTCACAGCTAGGTGAGCTCCGAGGTCTGGCACTGCGGCACGCGGGGACCGGCGCGCACCTGGGCGCAGGTATGGTGCTGCAGGGTGGGGACTGGATTCCTTCCCGGCCCCTCTCAGCAAACAGCTCCTGCCCCGCAGCCCTGCGTGCCTTTGCCCTTATCTCCACGCACGAAGCAAAGCGATAAGTGTTATTGGCTGCAGAGCTATGCATCCCTGCGAAGGTGCATGTATGCAAAATGTGCTCCTTGCTAGAAATGGGTGCCTTGTTGCTATGTGTAGAGCTTAAAGATTTCTTTTTTTTTTTAAGAAATAAAAATTAAATGTGTAAGAAGGTAAAAATAGATTAATAAATAGCAATGTTAGTAGTGCTGGATGTGTACAGACCTTGTCTATGTCACCACAGGCAAACAACCCTGGTGTTTCTCAAGAGGTAAATACAATCTCGCTCCAGGGATGGCCAAACTGAGCCACGCAGAAAAGACCCATCTGGTTCATGCAGTCAGCAAGGGAGGAAATAACTGGGAGGTGACCTACGGCAGCTCCAGTGGGAGCACGTGGCCTCCACTGCAGGCATAACCTGGCTCCCTTGTCCCCCTGCTGTCCCTGTCCCAGTGGGATGTGGTCCTGTCCAACCCAGCAGTGGTCAGCTGGGATCAGACTGTCACAGCTCAGGAGATGCCACTGCCGCCTTCTGGGAGTTCATCACGCTCATTCCAGTTCGTGACTGCAGCCATGTCTAGCCCATCTTTTTTCAAGGAATGACTCAGCCCCGGAAAGGAAGGCAGCGGTTTTATTCTCCGGGCTAGCAAGGAGTATCTGGTGATACATAAAGGGAGAGGAGCTCCATTTTGCCTCCCTGACCTCCGGCGCTGGAAGCAGCAGCTCCCATCTGCAGCACATCTCCTGCTTTGTTGGGCTCGTGCATGGGTCAGCTCACTGCAGTGCCCGGCCTGCTCTCCCCCCGCGCTGTCTCTTGGAAACATCCAGGCCCAGGCGGTGGTTCCCCATCGCTGTGCCCTGTCCTGTCCCCTCTGCCCACCCCCAGGGGCCATGGGGTGAACAAGCATGGGGGTTTTTTGGGGAAGCGAACCCCAGCTTCTGTCCCGCGTTTCAACTTCCGCGGCCGACATCAAACGCGTCGCTGCAGCCCGAGCCCCCACGGGTCTGACGGAGGAGCAAAAAGAGAGGGCTGGAGGCAGCAGATCCTAATCTTTATTAAATAAGAACAAAGCTTATGCCGGCTAATGAGAAAAACAAACTGATGAAAGATCCGGCGAGCTCCTCAGAAGGACACAAAGAAATTCTCTCTGAACGAGAGCGTGCTAAAAATATTCCCGAATATTTATTTCGCTGGCAGTGGCTTCACAGGCTCCAATTCGACGCCGACTCTTCGAGCACTGGCACGGCCAGGGCAGCAATTTGATGCCTCTCCACACAGCATCCTGAGCTGCGTCAGCGTCGTGAGATGCAGCCACTCTGTGAGGACCACGGGGCTCATCGTGGTGATCTCCTGGTGGCCCCATACAGCCAGAGCCCGTGGTGTTCCTGCAGCACAGCCCTGCACCAGCACCCCTCATTCTCCCACAGCCCTGATGGGCAGAGCTATGGGCAGTTGTACCCAAACCACATGGAATTGCCCAGGCTGCACATGTAGTGTAATGCAGGTGGGGGCTGCTCTGACATCCCCACCCAACACCCAGCTCTGTCCAGGCTGAGCTCCACATTCAGCTTTGGCCAATACTGAACTGGGCTGAAAACGTTGCTTCTAAAGGCAAAATCAATGCAGCGCTGAGGCTTGGCAGTTCCTCCTCCGCCTTTGCTGACCATGAAACCTCAGCTCTGCTCGCTTCATGTCCTGTGCCTGAACTTGCTGCCAGCAGGTCAAGGGGATCATAATTTACTTGGGCTTTGATGCATTTGATACAGTTTGGGGTGAGGGGGAGCGAGGAGGGAGGGATGCTGCCCGGGATCGCAGGAAGGTGCCGGAGCCCTGTGGTAGGTGCTGCTGGGGGCTCCTCGTGGTGGGTGGGAGGCAGCGGGCGTTTGTCTGCAGGCCCCTTCTTATCTCCCACGCTGATGAGGAGATTGGGAGGGAGGGGAGGCACTGCACTCTGCGTTGCCTGGAGAGGCCTCTGAGGATTGGGGCAGCGCTGGGGCAGAGGCACAGTTCCCTTCCAGCAGCAGCCATCTCTCAGCCTGTTGGCATTTCCCTGCCACCCCATGGCCCTGAGCTGCTCCCCCCGACCTCCCTGCCCACAGTGCAAGGCATGGGCCAGCTCCATGAGACCCCAGGGTCACAGCAGGACTCAGCACAGGGCTCCAGAGCTGCCAACAGCCCAGCAGGCACTCAGAATTGGCTGGTGGTCTACAAACTCCAAAACACTGTGACCCTCCCCCCCTACACCCCTTCTCACTCCTCCAGTGACCACCCCCAGCCACGTGTCAGGTCTTCTGTAGGCACAGAGCTGTACCTTGTCCTGGGGCAAAGCAGGAGCCCACAGGTTTTGCAAAAAGCCCCTCCCAAAGCCAATGTTTTGGGCTCCATCCTGCACCTCGCTGCAAGCACTGGACAGAGGATGATGCTTCCCTGCGCGGGTTGTTCCCTCTCCTTTTTTGTTGTTTCAACTTTTTTGTTTATTTTGTTTTGTTGGGTCTTTTTGTCTGTTTTTAGCTTTTTTAGGTTGTTGTTGTTGTTTTGTTTTTTCGTTTTTCAGGGAGGGGAAGCAGAGGAAAAGAGCACCATCCCTGCGAGAGCAGAGGAGCTCCAGGCTTTGCCCTTCGCTAGCGCTCAGCAGGAGGAAGCGAAGCGATGTGGTTTCAGTTCTCACTCCACCTTGCTGCCGAGAAGCCAGGACTGTGGTTTGGGAGAGGAAAGGTGCTCGGAGCTGACCTGCCCTGGGGGGCCTCTCCTGGCCCTGTAGAGGGACTGGCAATATGGGGAGGCTTGGGACGGGGAGGGGGGAAAGAGGGCAGCCCTGCAAACCCTACTCTGGTGCATCAATCCTTGGTGCAGAGCGAGGGGTGTTAATTCACTGCTGTCTCCTCGCAGCTCGCCGTTTATGCCGTTCATTTCACATAGATGTCACTACTGCCTTATGAGCACTCCTCCGAGCCAGGCGCTCAAATGGACCCAGTGCATTATAGTAATGGAGTAACTGTATAAAAACAATGAAATCCAATCTCTTTAAACTGATTTGATGTCTGCCTGAACCACAACATTTCCTGCTAATGGCTTCCTTCATTTTGTAACCGTGATCTCCACCTGATCAGATTACAGCTGTTTTTAATTACAAAGCTAATAGAGTTTGTAGGCAGTGTCGGGCAGACGGCGCATGCCCGGGGCACGGGAACCCGTGAGGGCTCGGGGTGGCTGTGCTGATGCTCACCCATAGATCAACTGTCACAGCACTGGGAGCGGGGACAGCCAGGAGGGATGGGGAGAACAGGCGGCTGCGGCTGTGCTCCTGCTCGGGGTGCCTGGGTTGGGTGCAGGGGATGGAGGAAGGCATGAGGAGGGCAACTGCTGCAAAAGATGGAGGGAAGGAAAAATGTTAAATAACAAAAAGCAGAGTAAGGATATCGGCGCCATTTGACTTTTGCAACTGATGGGGCAGGAAAGGGCACTGAGGATGACTGACAGCGGAAAAAGCCCTCAAGATTGATGACTTTCTTATGGGATAGCACACTTGGCTGCTGGGTCAGCTGCCTCCACCCCAGCCGGGGCTGTGGAGCCCTGAGGAGAATCAGCACAACTCAGCCCAGCCCTGATGGCCCCGTTCTGCCCAACAGTTTGTTGTGTGCTGGTTGTTCCATCACACTGGGTGAGGAGCAGTTTGGAAGAGCTGTTTCTCAATGACGTTGGCCAGGGGTGTTTGATGTCCAGAAAGAAACTGCATTGTGGTATGGATGGTGCTGAGCAGCCTGTGCTGGTGTTTAGGATTCAGCTGGTGTTGGGCTCAGATGAAAAATGTCAGCAGGGAAAAAGAGCAGCATATCCTACTTATAGCCCTGTCATGCCTCCAGAACCTCCTACGTGGGTGCTGGAGATCCTTGGGTGCCCACCGGGCTCAGGGATCAGCAGTTCTCTCCCAGCAGCTGAGGAAAGGGGAGGACAAGGCAGGAGGAGCCCCATAAAATCATAGAATGGCTTGGGTTGGAAGGGACCTCCAAGATCATCTAGCTGCAGGCCCCATGGGGGGGTCCATGCTGCTGACACCTGCCTTGGAGTTGCCCTGCTTGCTTTGTCCCACTGCTGAGGATGCTCAACCTCCACTGCTGTGGTGCTGGAGCTGCCCATGCCAGGTGAGGCACTGGCCTTGTAGTGAGGTAGGGTCCGCAGCAAGAGCACATCCATGGCATACCCTGAGACCTAATTGTTGAGCTTGACAGGAGTCTCTCTCCTTAATCTCATTGTCTTCTCAGTCTCCCCTTTCACAGCAGGGCTGTGGATGAGCTGTGAGGCAGGATGCCTCTTTGTGTGTTCTGCTCCTTCCCAGAACTGCCCAAACTCAGCTGTTTCCCCTTTTCCTTAGAGTGAGGAAAACGAGCCCTGGATGCAATGCTGGGGCTGGGTGTGGACTGGTTGCTCACTGCAGGGCTCTGTGCTGGGCACTGTGCTGTCAGCCCAGCACAGTGTGGGCTTCAGGAGGCTCTGGGGATGTGCTGCAGGGAGCTGGGGTGTGTCTGTGCCTTACACAAAGTCTTTTGTGCTGCCTGGGTGCTCACCAGCAGCCTGGCTCGGGGCGATGCTGAAAGTCCCCATTAGCTGCCCCAGCATTTTGCTCCTCTCTCTGTTTCTCTTCCTCTCCTTCCACCTCTTCCTTCATCTGAACTTTTAAACCCCACGCCTGGTGCAGCTTTTTGCAAGAACTCAAGCCTCTGAGAACCATTCATTATTAATGTTTTCACAGCAACATCAACGTGCGCTGCCAAAACACGGAACACCGAGAGCCGGGGACGCACCATCTCCTCGCCGTGTCTTGGTATGTCTTCAAGTGTGTTTATTTTTCAAGCCTTAAAACTACCCTTTTCTAAAATAAATAAATGAAACTAATACCGGGAGCCTAGGATTTTAAAGCAACCCTACAAAAACAAAGCAGTGCGTGCAGATCAGTTGTCACCAGCAACCGTGCAATAACAAAATAACACACGCAACCCCACGCAACGCAAAAGCAACCACTGTGTGCTTGCGAGAAGGGAAATGTATTTCCAGCATCGGTCCTCATAAGATGGTTTTTTGCATCGAATCTGAGGGGTTGAAAGGGGTTGTAGGAAAGAGAACAGCATGAGCAATGCAACTTCTGCGCTGTGCACGAGGCATTGGCAGTGCGGTCACTGGCTGCGCAGCCAACACCGCTTCATTGGCACGGTTTTAATAGCCTGGCAAAGGAGAAGAAAGCAAGGTTTGGTGATGAAACAGGAAGCTCCCTCAAATCCTGGAGCCTTTGAAGAGTTGTCAAAGGAATGAGAAGGCTGAATGCTGGAAACAGCTCCAGGTTGTGGGGCAGGAGGGGGACGTGGGAGGGAGGCACCGAGCACAGACCTTCCTGACTCCCACACTCTGCTCTTTGTTCCCCTTTTTTTTTTTTTTTAATTGCTCGAGGCTTTCTCACTGCTTATTTTTTTTGATGCACAGGCACTCTGAGGTTAGCAGGAGTTCTCTCGGAGCAGACCCCACTCCTACGTGGGCCATTGCCATTGGGACCCGCCTGCACGCAGTGGGAGCAGCGCTGCCATCCAGGCTCTGCTGGCGCCTGAAGCACAAAACCACATGTTTGAGGAAGTGTTTCTGGAGTTTGAAAAGGTCTGGTTAACCTTTTTTTTGGGGGGGGGGGCTTTTTTTTAAATATATATTTTTAAAATTTATTTCTACCCCTTCTATTTTTCACACGCAGCACTTCTGTGTGGCTGTGGGAGGAGACGAGCAGAGCCTCCCGTCCTGGGTCAGCTAAGAGTCACCAAAGACAATTCCTGTATGATTTCTGACCCATTTTCTCAATGTTTGAAATATAAACGTGCTGAAAAAGCATGGTTCAGTGGTTTTGCTGTTACTAAAGGGAATCCAGTGGCCACAAAACTGCTGAAGAGAGGCTGGTGAAGGTTGAGTTTTTTGTGTGGCCATCAAGGAAGACCTAGACCAGCTGAAGGCAGGTGCTGGGGAGGATGCCCGAACTCCTCCCAGTGCTCTGGGGCTGCCTGCTAGGGCAGCAGTGCATGGGACTTCAAGGGAAACCCAAGGCAAGGAGAGTCACCTCCAAGAGAAACGAGATCTGCCCTTCCCAGCCCTGTCCCTAGCAGGGTGCCCTTCCCCGTGCCCATAAATTATGAGGGAGCACCCAGCTGCGGGGCTGGCAAAGGGAGCCCATGGGAAGAGCCAAGAGGCTGTCATGACACCGTGCTCTCCTCTGTGCTAATTGTACGCTTGGGACCAAATTTAGCCTGGTGCATCTCTGCTGAAGTCACCAGGGATTAATTTGGCCTCTTGTGGCTCCATTGTTTTAGCTAAATGAGTCAGAAGACGCAGCCTATTCTTATCTGCGCACAGTGGGGCAGCGGCAGTAATGGTTCAGCAAGGCAGACCCCAAATGCAGCGCGACTCGGATCCGAGGTCGGGGCTACCATGAGCAAAATGGAGCTGCAGGAGGAAATGTTTTGACGTTTGGGTTACAGATGGAGGCAGGCTTGGTGTGGGCGTGCTGGCAGCGCTCACCGCGCTGCGGGTGGAGGGGAAGGGGGCTGCCAGGTTCCCTGAATATTCGGCAGTGCCGTTGGAGTTCCTCAATTCTCGGCCAACGGAGAGGGAAGCTGTGGCTCTGGAAGGGGCGTGTGGTGTCGGAGGGGACTTCACGCCTGGTGAGAAAGGGAGCCATGGGCTGGAAACAGCTGAAAAGCACCGGTTGTATCCCCCGCAGGGCTTGCGCGGGGCTGGAGGAGATGTCCTGGCAAAAGGTTGGGTGTGTTGTGAGCTCCCCCAACTTCTGGGGGATTCGGGTTGAGTTGGGTTGCTGCGATTTTTCCATTCCAAGTTGGGCAGGAGCCACTCACAAGCTGAGAGCAGTTTGCTGGGTGGACTGTGGGAGCCATGTGCCTTGGTCAGCTGCCATCCAGGGGAGTTTGGAGAGGAAAGGTGGCACTGAGCAGGCCACGGAGATGGGACTGCTGTCCCCTTTCCTGCACCCTTCCTTTCCATGCCATAAACCCTTGGAAGACGATCACAAAGCTTTCAGTCCCCAGTTTGCCACCCAGCACCTTTCACTACGACTGAACACGCTTTAAAATGAACCCAAAAGGACGAGTGCGACCTGCTCTAGGGAACCTGCTTTGGCAGGGGGGTTGGACTCGATGATCTTTGGAGGTCCCTTCCAACCCCAACAATTCTGTGATTCTGTGATCCTGTGACGAGATGCTCCCAAGACAGCCAGGTGGAAGCAGGGTGCTCCCGCGGGTACGTCCTGGCTGGGCAGGGAGCGGGGCCAGGGCGCTGAGCAGGAGGCTGTGACCCTGCCTAGGTAACTACATAATGAGCCTCTTGGAATCCCTCCGTCCCTGCCAAAGGGGTGGGATCGGGGGATGCTTTTGTTTGCTGTAATGAACCTGTAATTATGCTACTTTTCTTGGTTTTAGCCGCATTTTTTGCGTGTGTGTTGTTCTCTTTGTATTGACAGATTTATGGCCGGGACACCCCGCTGCACCCTGGGCGCGCGGCACGCGGTGGAGACGGGCTGACGGGGGGCTCGGCGAGCTGCCTCAGCCCCCGAAGGGTTAAATAAAGACATGAAAATTAATGCACGTGGCCGAGGTGCTGCCTCCCCATAAGCCACTGCTTTTGGCATGATTAAAAAAATTAAAAAAAAAATTAAAAAAAATTTTTGAGCCCCAGGTGAATTAAAGAAGGGGAGAAAAAAAAAAAAAAAAACTAGGGAACGATTAAAGTGCATAAATAAATAAATAACACACACCAGATTTCAGCTCCGAGGCGCTCAATAAAATTACACTTTGAAATGCAAGGATTAAGCAGGGTAGGTGACAAGGTAACTTTGTTAACAGGCTAATCTCTCGCCTTAACAGAGACAGGGGATTTACATGTGACTGCACAGAACTGCTTTATGGTCTCCTTTTCCAGCTGGAGACGGTAGGAAGGGGCAGGATGAGATGGGACAGGGCTGGGGGTTTTAAAGCCATTTGTAAGATGGGTTTAAACTGTTGGGTTGGGTTTGTTAAGGTTTGTTTTTGTGTGTTATTTTTGTTGTTTTTTGTTGTTTCTTTGTTTGTTTTTTTTTAAAGAAAGAATGAAAGGAAATGTCTAGCCAATAACCAGCTGCCTCCAAACAGTTCAGGTTGGTGATGCTGAAGATGTCACAATTTGATGAATGATGGGGTGAAAGCGTTGGTGGTGCCATTTTGTCCTGGATGGCTTGATCTGCCTTCTTAGAAGGAGCCAACCAGCAGCAAGGGCTGTTCAAAATGTTATGTCTGGATTTCTCTTGCCCTGAGTTTCAGCATTTTTTCACATGGTGGTGTATGAAACAAAAATCCAGGTTACTTATGGCAAAGCAGGGGGAGCTGAGGGAGCCAGCAGAAGTTCAGACCCTCTCCAGACTTCTTTGTTTTTGGATAAAAAATGACAATGAGAGAGCCATCTCCTCTATAGTCTTTCTTCAAAATTCAACAGAAAGCAGCGGGATGAGCATGTTCCCTGGTTTTAAATAGCTCTGGTGACAGTATTTATCACGCTGTTTTCATTGCAGCAGTGCCGGGGTGTTTGTGCTGGCTGTGGGTGGAAGAACAGATCCTGGAAGGAAACCCAGTGTGAAATCCCCAGCCCGCTGTGCAGATGTGTGTGCTGGATGCTTCTGAATGAGATTTCTGCTTTCACAGGTGGGTGAAGGTGAGGGCACAGGAGCTGAGGGCAGGCAGGGGAGCAGTTTTCCCTGTGCACGGGTGCCTACATGGCAGGAGAGCTGCGCACATCAGCTGAGAGTGACTTGTTACGGCTGGACTAGATGATCTTAGAGGTCTTTTCCAACCTTAGTGATTCTACAATTCTGTGAATGTTAAACATTTCCTAACCATCAAGACCAAAGAGTCTTCCAATGGTGACAAAAATGACGTGGTCAAGCATCCAGACCTCGGGGTTACGGCCACTCCCGTGCTCCAGGCTGCCCTTGCAGGATGGCACGTGGCAAAGGTTGGCAGCACATCTCCCTGAAACAGCCCTCTGTGCCACCACTGGGTGACAAAGCCTCATGTCCCCTTGCTGATACCACGGGGCTGGAGTGTGCAGCAGGGCCACGTGCCTGCGCGCTCTATGAATGCCGAGGGGCTGCTGGCTGTGAGCACCCCAAGCACTTTCCCATCCACGGATGAAGCAGAGAGCATGAACCACTCACTTTAAATATCAGGCATAATCCCAGCTCTGATCACAGAATCACAGAATCATAGTAACACTAAGTTGGAAAGGACCTACAAGATCATCTAGTCCAACCATCAGTGATGTTTCTCCATCATTTGAGCGCTAAAACCTATTCAAACTGAGTGCAGACACTTATTCTGTGCAGAAATCTGACCGATTGTTTCTCTTCCCTCTCTAGTCCTTTTACCTTAAATCATTTTGACCTTTAATTGGCCCTAATTTGCCCACAGACGGCCCTGGGACCCTTCAACACATTTGCTTCTAATTGGGTCCCTTTCTTATTTTTCCAGCGAGCCGCTGTTGGTTGTTTCTTTTTGAAAACACTGCTGCGTGTCATTGAGAGCGGAGCCGCTTTTAAATGAGCCCTGCTGGGGGCCAGGGGAGCCCTGTGAAAAGCCCAGCAGAGAGAGACAGGGCTATCTAAACGCAATTATCATATCACTGCGAAAACGTGAAACTGGCCCCGGCTTAAGCAAACACCGCACGCCCCTGGGCTGGCGGCTGAGGGGCGGGTGGGCGAGGTTTTGGGGGGGGCAAGGTTTGGCTGGGAGAGGTTTGGGGAGGGCAAGGTTTGGCTGGAAGAGGTTTTCTGCCATCCCACTCCTCCCAGGGATGCTGCGAGCATCGCTGCCTCGTGCTCTGTGCGGCTATGGATGTCTCTTGGCGATGCGTTGGCTTTGGTGGCTGTTCAAACCTGAACCTTTTTGGTGTGTTGCATTGCAGGTTTGGCTATGGGGAGGAATGGGGAAGTCCAGGATAAAAGCAGCACTAGGAGCTTTGGCAGCGAGCAAACGTATCAGCGCTGCCCAAGCCCGGCCCTGCGTGCACTATTAATCTGGTTGTGGCCACGGTTTGCCCCTAGCCCTGCTCATAATGTCATCAAGATCTTAACTGTCCAAAGTGAAGTTATAACAGCGAGGGATAATACCGCAGCCTGATAGCATCTGCACTGCCTCCTGCGCTAATGGACAGTTGTTCTGTAACCGAGCCTCCCAGCTCAGCTCGCCCGCAGCACCGAGACCGCGCTTCAGCATTCGCTCCGTGCAGACCTTAAAACTGAGACACTGGTCCACGTGAGTGCTCAGATGCACCATCCTTCCCCTTCAGCTGAGTGCCCGGGATTCTTGCATATGTAAATGTTTGCAGAGTCAGGGCTCTGTTTGTATTGCCTGTTTACTAATCTAAGTTTATATATAAGCTTCTGATGTTCAGCTCTTTTTTTTTTTTTTTTAGATCCATCCCTAGTTTTAATGAAAGGTTTTTATTTTGGTTTTAGGCAGATGTCTGAAACACTCCCAGTGAGTTCAGTGCATCCCTGCAGCAAATACGACGTCAGACCCCAGTGGTCTGGAGTGGGGGCTCCAGGTTGAGCAGTGATGGGTTGACACAGTGGGCAGTGTTGCTGTACACAGACTCATCAGCCCACCCCTGTTCCCAGCACTGCCTTGTCCAGGTGCTTCTAGGCCATCCTGCTGCTCTCAGCATCTTGGTGTCACAGCACTGTGCAGCTCTGCGCTCGATGCTGACTCAGCAGACTTGGAACAGGGTGAGCTCACCTGCATCTGGCAGTGATTCCTGCAAGCCCAAAGCCTTCGTGGAGGCTCAGACAGAACCAAAGCATCACCCCAGTGTAGCAGACTCCAGGAAGGAGATGCCCATGCCATGGAAGCCCTCTGATGGCACTGCCTTGGTCTAGTCCAGGTTCCCCCTCACTGGTAGGGCACAGTGGAAAGGGGATCTTGCTCTCCATGCTCTGACTGCTGTGTGTGGAGCAGCAGAGGCTGCAGTAAAAAATTCCACTTTCAACAATGCTTTTTTTCTACTAAAGCGAAAAAAAAAAAGTACTGAGTGATCAGGCAGGAAGAAGTCTTCTTTTTCCAAAATACTCAGCGATGTATTTGGGAAAGCTGGAGGGAGGCCAAGGAGCTGCAGCAGAGTGAAAGTTGGGTGACTTTCCCAGCAGTGGCCGGAGCCCAGCCCTGGCGGGCAGCAGCCGCTGCCTCTCTCCTTGCTGCCAGATAAAGAGGACAGACTCTCCTTTTCCAGCCCATTCTGCTCACACAATGGGAGCAGGGGATCAGCGCCAGCACTACAAGTGTGAGCCCTCAATGCACCAGGTTGAACAATGGCCTTCGGAGGCGTCTGCCTGGCCTCGGCGCGGCACAGCGAGTTCTGCCTACCCAGCGCCAAGCAAAGAAACCTCATTGTCCTGGCAGAACGCTCCCCAGAATGAAAACACCCTCCTCCTCCTTTCTTCAGCTTCCTAATGGGAAGCGAAACAACAAACCAGGCCCACAATTAAACAAACATGCTGCTAACCCAGCAGAGCTCAAGTGTAACAGATGTTGCTGGGGCCGGCAGCGAGCCGTGCTGCCTGCGCTTCCCAGGGCACTGCTGTGCCACCCATCCCCTCCTTTCCACCCATCTCTCCCACTTGTTCTCCTCCAGGTTCTCCTCCTCCTCATGGTACAGCCCTTCTGCTCATCCTTCCTGGCTGCCCCACTTCATCCTGACATCTCGTTTATCTCAGATGGTGATTTGTTGGTTTTAACACTCAAAAATACAAACAGGATTTTGGAAAATCTCAAGAGAAAGAGCAAAGCCATTTCAATCAACTATGTATGCCATTTGAGTGTGGCAGAAGATAGTTATTTTTCTCCCTTTTTTGTAGGTTTGCTGCAGGACTGGTACTGGGCACACATGAGATCCTCCCCTGGAACATCGCTACTGGCTCGGGAGGTGCAGGAATGCACCTGGGCCTGCACACCTGGCATGGTGCCCCTCCATTTTCCAGTCCAAAACCTATTCCCTTCCAGTTTGCTAAGGTTGGTTTTGCTGGGATAAGGAACTCTCTCCCCAAAAAAATCAGTGACACATCTGCAATGCACGATTCAGCATTGGAGAGGTGAGAGATGGCCGAAGAAGGGCAGCTTGAAAGGGAAGCTCTCTCCTCCTTTCCATATCTGCCTGAACCCATCTTTTCTGTACAGTCTGTGATGGAGTCTTATTACTCTGAGGATTTGGGTCCCTAAGTTCCCACCTGGCACCAGCTGATGCTTCCTCAGCTTGGCTGGGATCTGTTCCTTCCACCTCCATAGCAAAGGGGCCAAACCAATCTGGCACACCGTGGAGCTGGAGGCAGGTTGGCCTTCCTTGCTCCCTGCACAGCTGTGCCAGGGCTGTGCAATGCTGGAGGAGCCAGGGGGGCTTGGTTCAGAGAGAGCCCAGCAGCCCTGTGGGGTTGGGCACAGCCCTCCCAGGTCTTTGGGTCCCTCTCTGGAGCAGGAGCTTCAAGTCCAGAGATCCCGACCACACCAGATGCCAAGCTTCCTCCCACTGGGAGCCGTGTCACCAACACCTCGCTTGTTTGATAAAGGGCAGACAGGGCAGTGACATGGGGCATTTGTGTGTGTACGTTTATGGCTTAACTTTTTTCCTACCTGCTCTTGCCAGAGCTGTGCAGCAGGGCTTCGCCTTGCCCCAGACTGCTGTAGCACAGCGACTTCTGCAACTATTATTAGAAGTTTCAAGATGTAAGAAATGTTACTTCTCTTTCTCCTTCAAGCAGGGGAGCTGGAAGAAGTGGGGAGAGCCCTGAAACCTTCCCTAAGCTGCCTCACAAGTGGGACTGGACCAGCCCATAGGCCACCAGAGCCATGGCCTAGCAGCACAATTTGGGACACAAGCATCCCACACGTGGCACCCGGCAGGTGGGCAGTTCAGTGGGATCCTTGCTTGGCTCAGGTTGACCCAATTTGCCAGGTCTTCTTGCTGGATACCTTGGGGTACTGACGGTGTTAAGGCAATGCCAACATTGGCTCTGCTTTGGAAGGAGCCAAATGCACGGCTGCTATGGGCCATGTCTGCTTGTTCACCAGTTTGGTGGTCAGAGCAGCATGACCAGCACTAGCCAGAACTGGCTCTCAGATGCTTCCAGATGGCTAGCACAGTGCTGAGCTGTGTTCCCACTCATCTGGCAAACCTGCAAGCCAACAGCAGGGGCCCCTTAGCAAAAAACACTCTGCTGTCAGAAACCTTCCAGTTCAAAACGAAACCGAGGTGAACACCAGGTACTGCAGACCATGGTGGCGCTGAGGGTAAATCACGGTGAGCCAACCAGCCACATCACAGGTTTACTTTTCACCTGAGATTGGCTTCTTTTATACTACTTAGTGAGGCAAAGCACCTCAGATGGAAAATTTGATCAGAGTATTGGTTTTTACTTCCTTTTTCACAGTTGGTGCACACAGTGTATGCACATGTGACTGCACGGTTGATAAATACAGCAGCAGCTTTACGGGGTCGGCTCTATTAGAACAGCCGATGACATGAGCTAAAATGACCAGGAATTAACAGCAAGAAGTGGATGTAAAATTATCAGACTTCAAGAAACTCAGGAGAAATCCTGTCCCGCAAAACAGTGGTGCATTGTTCAGAAAAGGCATCTCTTTTCTCATCGCCCTTCATTCTTCACCCCACCCCCTTCTTTCTCTCATTTGAAACTCAAATTTACCTCTGTTCAATTCCTGCTCTGTTGCCCACAGCATCTTTTATTTTCACAGTAGCTTGGCAATGCAGATTTTGAGACTAAGATCTCGAAAGACACACCTGGTTGTTAGAAGGCATCTGGGCTTTGGCTTGCTTGGGTGCTGCTCTGAGCCCACTCGGGATGCTCAGCAGCAAAAAAAGAAAAGAAAAATAACGTCGTGTATGATGTCATTTTTGGTTGGATCAGGTTTATGCCAGCTCAACACATTGAGGCAGTTCTCTGTAGGGTCAAATGAGAAACAGCGTGGAAAGGGGGAGACCATGGAGGACAGTTTGTTGGTATATCTATCTCATGTGCGTATTTCTGCTGGCTCTTGCTCAAGACGTTGACCTGGACGTGCTGGTTAGCAGCAGTTCTCCACTTAGCCCTATCCTAGCAAAGACCAAGGTGGCTTCTGTATTTTAAAGCCAATTTCATTTAGATCTTCTCTAAGCAGGACTATTGATGGATGCAGAAGTGGTGACAAACAGCTGGTGGCACAAACAGTTCTGCTGGCAGAGCAGCAGAGGTGGCAGCCTCTGGATGGGAGCCATGAGCAGCTGCAGGCGGGCACCTCTCCATGGAGCTCCGCACAGCCAGAGCAGGGTGCACGGCACGGGGCTCCTGCCACATCTCCCCAGGTCAGCTGCAGGGGCAGGGCAAATCGGTCTGGAGCAAACGAAAACTATTCTGAATGTCTGCTCATAAAACCAAAGGGAGATTTTTTATTTTTATTTTTTTTTGCTGAGATTTGAAAAGATTTGGCTGATACTCCACCATTCTGTTATTTCTATTGTCGACCTAGTGCCTGGTTTAATTCCCATCCCAAACAGAAGCAGAAATGCCAAGATACCGCAAGCTGTTGTTGGTGTCTGTAGCTTTTCAGGCCAGGTAGAAGCAGAAGTAGTGGGGATTTCTCATAAACTATCCACTCCATTTCTAAAAGCATGTCTCAGCCTCAGACACTGCACGGCCCCGGCAGCAGCAACATTGCTGGCTGTGATTTGGCTGCAGTGTCTCAGATGCCTCAGATGCCATGAGCTCTTGAGGGATGTGGCCTGCATGCATCACTTCAAGTCTGACTGAGCCTTTACTGGAAAGAGACGGAGAAGGAAAGGGGGAGCATCCTGTGTGACAGGGTGAGGAAGGCAGGGCCAGGAGAGGCTGAGCAATGCAGCGGGGCAGTAATTCCCAGCCATTATGACAGCCCCCAGGAGAGCTGCTACGAACTGGAATGGTTTGTAGCAGAGGGACGAGGGCCAGAGCAAGGGAGATATCAGCCAGCTTTGCCTCCCTCACAGGACTGAAGCTCAGTATGACTTGGAAAGCAGAGGATTTGTTTTTTTTCCTCTGGGAAATGGGGAAATAAGGATGCCAGCTGATTAGGACTCTTCTGTTGGAAAGTGCAGAACAGGAGCATCACACAATCCTGCTATCTGCTTGTCCTTAATCCAGCAGTTGCTTCTGATCCTTCTTCAGTTCCTCCTGGATGGAGCCCTCACTTCTGCAGAGCACTGCTGTCGTAACAGTGTTTTTGTGCAGGGCTGGAGCGGTGGTAGGGAAGCACAGCCTCTCTGCTGCAGGAGCAGCCCTGGAGGAGCTGCTGCCACCCACCCATGCCTGCAACCATGCAGGGACATCTCTTTGATGCAAAGCCCCTTTGGCCCTGTGCTCCCATCCAGGCAGCCTCCCCGCTCTTTGCATTTCAATCGCATGCATCTAAATCCAATCATCTGGGAATCTTATCAGAACTCAGGTAAAGAAGCCCTCTCTGCTGCGTAATTACAGGGGCCGCACGGAGCGGGTCCTTAAACGCTTTGTGAGTCAGCTGATGGGGACGTGGCCTCAGGTCCCAACCCTCCAGCGATGAAGGCCATCATCATTAGCTAACCTCCTCCAGGGCCAGTATGTGGCAAGCGCTGGAATTCGCCACTTTTCTTTGTCAGCCTTTGACAACTACTTGCTTGATATAATTACTTTCAGTGTTATTTAAGGCTCTGACTAATCGCATGGCAATGGCCAGGTTTATAATGCAACAGTGTGTAGCCTGGAGCAAATTCTGACATAATTACACTGTATAAATTCCCCCATTAGAAATGACACTGCATTGGCATTGTGTACAAAGCAGCCATGGTCCAGTCAACTGGCTCTGTGAAAATCTGTCTGACAATTGTTTACCCTGTTGGTATCTTATTGACACTTCGTACAATGATGAAACTGTTACATGACAGCGAGTGGGAGCCAGAGGTCCAGATGAATTTCTCATTTCCTCTCTCTTACTTCAAGTGCGGTCGTTTTCTTGCCCGGTTTTCTCCAGACGAGGGCTTGCTTTCTTCTGATGGCTCTGAGACAGGAAGAAAAGCCTATGGTTTCAGCCCAAATCACAAATCTGCTTGGGGTTGCATCACTTCCCCAAGGAGCGACTGCTCACCTAGGCCCTGTCCGTGCAGGATGACCATGGCCGTTTTCAGCCCCTGGCACAGCGCGTTGCTGAAGGGTTGGTTGTGAAAACAAAAACTTGCAGTGTGCTGCGAAGGCAGCTTCATCACCCGCCTGAGCCACACGTGTGCAGCCTAAACCAGGAGGAACGCAACGAGAACACGTCTTAAGCAACAGACCCATGAGTGGTGGAACAGCAGCGAATGCTGCTATGGTATGGGGTTGGAGGAGGGGGATTCTGGTCTCCCTCTGGCCTGGGACATCTGAGAGCATCTGAAGTGTTGGGAATGGAATCTGGAGCCTTTCCAGGTCTTTAGTTTCAAGCTGGTTCCAGCGACGTCCAACACAGGCAGACTTAGAGAAGCCAAAATTGGAGTTTTGAGTTAGAGCTGAGAAAGAGGGAGAAGCTGCGGAGAATACCTGTGTCCCTGCCTGTGGAGAGCTGTTCCTCGCAGTATGTTGTCTATCCCAGTTGATGTATGAAACCCCGAGTTTGAGCTTCTTTCCCCATGGAATAGACTGTTCTTTAAAGGAGCTATTGTCATGTCCATTTGGAAACCACTGGAGATTTGTGCAATGTAAGTAACATTGGAAGCATTTGTCAATTTTCACCAGGTAAGAGTCAAACTCATTAACCACCACCCCCAGCCTGGAGCGTTAACCCACATGTCCCTTTTGTTTGTTTTCAGTGTCACCAGGAAAGCTGTGACCTGGATGAGCCACACAGTCTCCTTCCTGAGCAGTAAGTAATGCTCTAAGAAAGAGATGTTTCTTGATGGTGCTTAGAGGCTGGAGCAAAGCCCTGAGATGCTGCTGCACATATGAGGACAGTGGCGGGGTCCCTGCTTGTGCTCCCAAACCCCAGTGTCCCCACACGGAGCAGCTCCCTATGAGAACAGAGCGTTTTTCCCCAGTCCCACCAGCAGCACTGTGGGATGGGAGCAGCCCCCCTTACTGGGGCAAGGAGCAGCATGGAAGAAGTTAGCACTGCTGTGGCAAACTGAGCTGTGGCTAAAGGAGTATTCAGATACCCTGGGCTGCCAATTCAGAACTTTCCTAAAACCCGCAGTAAAATTCGCCTCCGATTCCTTTTTAGGAAAAGAAGGCTGAAGTATAAAGTTCCATTTTCTAGGCATTAAAACTTTACAGTCCGCACCATTAAAAGCAGCATTCTGTGTCAAACTTAATGTTTGGTCTTCAGGAACAGCTAGGAGGAAAAGAGAAGGTTCCCTGTTTGTTCTACAAAACAGGAAAGTGGCTGCTTTCTATACTGTAAATATGCATTAGGGAAGCTCTTATAGGCTCGTGCTGGGGATTTGATGTTTTTAACTGACTGCATTCCTTACATTTTTGTATAACTGCCAAGAAAGCTAAATAAAATGGCTTTTTTAGTGTTTTCTCTAAGAATAGCCCCGCTTCTTTGTAAATATAGCAAAGGAATTGTTGATAATAATTCTTTGGGAGAATAACTGGTGTTATTGATGTTAAAAGTAGAAAGATTGCTGTTTCTGTGTCTCAGAAATACAGCTAACCAAGTGGGCTGGGACTTCAGAAAGCCTGAGCGTTCCGTAGCGTGTTTCTGAGATTAGACTGGTTTCATTCCTGTGCCAGAAGGTGTAGAAATCAGAGAGAGAAGACTGGCACTGAAGTTCAAATCAAAAAAAAAAAAAATTTTTGCATTTTCTTTCAGAATGCAAAACTGAACTTTTTTCCTCCTTGTTTGCATCTCTCAGTTTGCAGATGGTTCTGCCTTCTGCCAACTTGCCCTGAAAAGCTGGGGGTTATGCTGCTCGGCCTGACTCAAATGTGCACAATTAATACCTGGGCACCCCCTTAAACCTCTGCAGTGTCAGGCCAAGTCCCACCTTCCCGAGGTTCCAGGAGGTGAAGGCTGTCGTTCATTCTCATCTCCAGGTTGGCAAATTGAAATGAATTTTGACCACTGACCCCTAGCTGTTGCTGGTTTGGAGCTCTTACATGGTCTTTGTGGAGCCATACAATATAATAGTGGTAAAACCAGGACTGCAGCATGAGAATGTGAACCAGCCCACGCCATGCTGGCTGTTGAACGTTGCTGCCATTCAGGATTGCTGGAAGGTAAAAGGCTTACAGCCAACTTGTATGTCACCTGTAAGAAACAGAAATGAGAAAATAATTTTTTAGGGTTGACCGTCAGCATCTGAATCCTTTCTTAGTTGTTTTCTTCCCGTACTGAAGTGTCACAGTCTCTGTAATCACTCCTTGTAGTGATGTGGTAGGTAAAAATAGGATAATATTGGGAAGAGAGGTAACCAGTCGGTCATGTCCTGACTGATGTCAGTGAGCCTTTGTGCCAGATGGCATTTGGGGCCATTTGGCTTCTTTCGAGCCAAAAGAATTACTCTGAACTTCACCTTCAAGCCTGTGCTTGTGCCACAGCTTTGGCGATGCTTTCTGCTCAACACTGATATCCAGAATGGCAGTGAAACTCATGGAGCCTGAAAGGAAAATCATCTCATCATCTGTGGGAGCGACTTGGGAATGTGGGGTGAAGAAGGGTGGAGGGCAGAGTTCCCACCCGGAAAGGATTTTCAAGATTTGAAAAGTCAAAACAGCCCCCAGTGTTCCCCTTATCTATCAATTAAAATAAAACTAGTTGCTTTTTATCAAGATTGAGAGATGCCACACAGGCTGACTGCAATATTAGTGAGGTTATCTGTAGTTTAGGAAATCCAGATTCAGATGCTTCACGTGCCGTCTCCAGCACACACCTGGGCTGTTGGCTGCTCTCCTTGTGTTCCTAGAGCTCGTGTTGTCACTGTTAGTTCCAAACGTGGGTTGAATCTCAAGCAGATCAACCTTGCTGGTGTCCGTAAAACAGCCAACTTATCGGAGAGCAGCCAGGCTCACAGAACTTCAACCCCAAATGAGGACAAAATAATGAAAACTGCTTGTCCCGTGAGGTTTCTGTTGTTCAAAGCCAACTCTTCACACTATGCTTGATTCCTCTCTTCCTTTCTCTGCTTTTTGGAAAAGTGAGAGTACTGTGAGAGAAGGAGAGGCTACATGTTGCAGGTGTGCTGGGGAGAGAACCCAACAGCAGAAGCGGTCTGGGATGCAAACTTTGGGACTTCTGCAAAATGGGGGAACTGAGCTGTGATGGTACGCAGTGTTTGCCTGTGGCAGGCACAGATTCAAACTGCACAGGCTCCAAAAGATCTTGTTCTAACTACGGAACAAAACAACCACTGCCTCACTGAATTGCTCCGTGTGCCGAAGACAGAGGGATGTGAGCGAGGGCTGTTCCCAGGGTGGGTGCTGGGAGCAGTGTGAGCGTGCGATGCCGTGCAGAAACACAGCTTAAGGTCAGGCTCAGATCTAAAGCTTCCCCAGAATCCCAAATCCTCTTTTTATATGAGTTCTACCAAACACAAACAATTAAAGAATTTCATCTTCTCCTACTCTGGTGGAAAAGCCTGGGTGCTTCTCTAAACTTTATTAAATAGCTCCAGAATGTCCCCTAGATGAGGGTCCTGCTTGGCTCCTGACAACCCATGTCTTTGTCTTTGGTGCAAATAGATCGGTCACTGATGCCAATTGGCGGTGGGGAAGAGAAATAACACAGCTTGTTGCAAAGAGGAGAGGGAAAAAAAGGCAGATCTAAGCCTTGTGTCTGCTTGTATGACAAGGACTCCAGCCAGTGGCAGCTGTTCAGAGACCTCCATGAGGGTATTGCACATCCTTGCTATCTGCCTCCACTTACCTTTCCTCTCCTAGGGACTGCCCCTGTGCCAGGTTTAGAGCCTGAGCACCACACATTCTGATGCCTTTCTGGAGCACAGGGAGATGCATGTTGTAGTTTTGGTTTTGGAATTTACCCCGTTAGCAGCAACAGCCTGGTGGGACAGGGAGGACTGTTCCCCCTGGGCTGGATCTGTCTGGAGGGCAGCAGCTCTCTCATCACCAGGGGTTTGTCAGAGCATGCAGAATGCTCACATTCTGCCAGCTCACCTTTTGTAAGCTGAGTCGAAAGCATTATTCCCACCAGTGCAAACACGGCGGCTGCCGCATGTCTGCTGGTTTCTCCGCAGTGCACTGAGGCAAAGCAGCCCTTCCTTGTCAGTCACTGACCAAAACTGTTGATTCTGGAACGACTGACAGCGCTGGTTGGAAGGGATGCCAAAACCTCCTGAAAGCTGGGAGGCAAAGGTGTTTTCTTTTTAAATGAATTAAGCTGTAGAAGGAATTTCCCTGAGAGCTTGTTTGATATCTGGAATAGAAATGGCTTTCCTTCTCCATCCCCACCTACTCAACACTCAGAGTCACATCCAGAGAGCCTGTAGACATCTGCTCTCTCCATTACAGCCTGCCCCGTACCCGAATTCCTCTGCATTTTGTTGGCTGCTGCCAAATATTCCAGGTGAGTCTGTCTCGAATGTGCTCACTGTTGCTGTAATTGGCTTAGTTTAACCTAGGGTGGATATAGCAGTTGTAGAGCTCATTGTCTGCTGTATCGGTATCAGGCATTTCTGGCAGGGCTGTGCTGGAGATTTGCTCCAGTTTGGCTAAAACCACAGCTTGTTCCTGAGCTGTCCGCTGATGCTCAGGTCTGGCACATCCCATGTTACACGGTGCTCTGGGTGCTCTGTGCTTTCTCGGGGGGGATGCAGGCAGCTCCCCACTTCCCCTCCTGACCCTGCAGTGAAGGCATTGTGCAGACACTCAGGAGAGCAACCCCACACTACGAGCAGCTTCTAAAAACAAGGCTTGCTGAGAGCAGTGGTAAAGCAGCTCTACATGCACCTAAGGACACAGGTAACACCTGGTGGCATGGATGCAGCGCTGCTGCTGTGAGCCTAATGCCCCTTGGCTCCCATGGGAAACAGGACCTCTACCAGCATCCGTAAATAAATATCCCCCCGTGCCTTCAGACACTTACATACCTTTCCAAACCTGGCTCCTTGCCTGTTTCCCATACTCGGCTGCTGCTGCTTTACTTTTGCACAGCAGCGGGAGTAAGAACTCGACTGTAGGTAGGCTGTGTTGTGCCAAGTGCTGTGCAGGAGCCAAACAAAAGCCCTCTGACTGCTTCCCAGCATCTAGCTGCTGCTGTTTTAAAAACAACCCTCCTTGGCTATTTTCTCTTGTGTTTTATTCATTGTTTTCTTGTTTCCTTTATTCGCCTGGTGCCTCCCAGCTAGAATACGTTTGGTGAGCTCCTGGGCGAGCCAGGCCACGCAGCCGCATGGCAAAAAGGAAGATTTACCTGTGTCCAGCCCGTCTGCATGCGGTAAGTGTGGCTGGGCTGGGGATGCAAGGGCTGAAGTGAGGGTGCTGGGGTAAAGCAGCGCTACAAGCAGTGTTTCCCGCTGGGAGTAGGGCACAAAAGCACTGCTGGGGAAAAAAGAAAATGCAACAGTTCAGACCACGGAGAATGGAGCAGATGCAAACATGTGACACACAACTGAAAGCTGTGCTCCAACAGAGGCAAATTTACCCCAGCTGTGCCTGGAGTGGGTGGGTCGTGCTTTTCCTGTGCCTGGGCTGCTTGACAGCAGCTACCACGACGGGATTTCCTTCATGTTTGTGTCAAGGAGCTTCACTTCTTGCATCTCGGAACTTATCTAGGTAGAAGTGGTTTTATTAACAATCAGCTGACATAGGGCTCAAGCTCTGAGTGATGATTCAAATCCATCCCAGGGTTAAATAAATCTAAGCCACCATATTTTAAAGAGAAATGTCCTGATCTGGTGTTTCTTGTGAAATTCCAACAAGAGAGATGTGGTTTTGAGGTGCTCTGATGCATTTTGGATTCACTTTGGGGCTCAGCAGTTCATGGCAGCTGGTTGTCTGATTATTTTCTATTAAGCACCAACTTCCAGTAACATCAGTGGGAGCAGGATTTTAGCTCTAAATCTATTATTAACTAATACAGCACAACAATGCCTGGCTTTTGTTCTGTTTTGTTTTCTCCCAGGGTCGGAACGTGTGTGTATCCCATTAACTCTGTCCTCGCTGCTCTCAAGATGTTCCGCACAAATGATTTTATTTTTTTTGTAAGAAAATATATTTTACTAGGCAGTTTTATGAGAGCTGACAAAATGCCTCATAAATAACCCAGCAGGAAATATGGGGTAAATAAAATTTTTACAACTTTATCATAAACCTGAGAAGTCTTTGGTTCCTTTTCGAATGGAATGAGCAAGGTATTTCATTAAAGGAAAAGACATGCTCTCTAAAGCCCAACAATTACAGACACAATGCCTTTTTAACCTGCAGTTCAGTCAAACAGGTTTGGTGGCAGTGGAAAATGTAAAAGGCTCTGTTTTGACACTTTGGGTCATGCTCCCCGTGGGTCAGTTTGTGCTGTGGGTTCCCTGCACAGCAGAGCTGGAGAACTGGAGTGCACCTGACCTGCCCCGAATTACCCAGGACCTCCACAGAGCCACGAATCTGGGGGAACACGCTGCAGCGTCACATTGCCTTTGTGCACCTCCTAGCATAGGGGGATGTGATCAGGCCCCTGAGTGTAGGAGGAATCCAAACAAATATGGTCCTCAGGTCTTCAGCACAAGCCTGAAATGCGATGATTTGGTCAAAGACCAAGTGTCTGAAATAGAAACGCTTGGAACAAACATCAGCCCCCGAGCTTTGCGTGAAGGGGGAATTCAGCTCTCAGCAGGAGCATCTTTGACGTGTGATATTTTGGTACTGTGGGAAGATGGGAGGGGGTGCCACTCTTAAGTCTTTTGCACTTGTAAAAATTCATATTGACATCCGTGATTGTTTTCTACTTAATAGTGAAAACCGAAATCTGGCAAAATACAAGCTGATCCTGGGTGCATGAAAGGTATGGGAACCGCCTTCAAAAGACAGTGACAAAATGCCGTTGCATGCCTACTTGGTCTGATGAAATACCAGAGAAAACGATGTGGAGCGAAGGAAGGTCTTTACCATTTCTCACACCTCTGGTTCTCTGGTCTACCCCACTTCCATTTCTGTGTTGGCTGAAAGCAGAGAGGGGAACAGCCACGGGAAGGCTGAGCTTTACCGAAGAACTGGGAACGTTGAGGCCTGCACGTTACCTTCCTGTGCCGTGAGCGGGGCTCTCAGCTCATCCGAGGAAGACCGGATCCTCTCCACCACGTGGCCTCACCCTGCTGGCACCACAGGTTGTCCTACGGCCCCCACCTCTCCTCCAGGGCCTGATTGCACAAAGCCCACCGCCCTCAGAGGCACCGCTGCATTCCCCTGCCCTCCTCCCGTCCCTCCGGGCTTCCCCACCCACTCCCCAGATCACACGGGTCCTTGGGACATCTACAGCAACTTCCTACAGGAATGTCACATCAGGAAGATATTTAAAGCCTTTGTAGCTCTAATGCCTTGTAAATAGGAGGTAAGCTCACCCGCACTACCACTCCAGAGTGCTTTTGATACTGATTTCTTTTATGGGCAGTTTGGGAATGGGCACTTTTGGGATAGCTGCACCAACAGGTCTGCAGTCCTGCAGGCCGATCATACACCAAGCTGACACTGCAGCCAAGTCAGGGTGTCCCTGGGAGCTTTGCCTGTATAAGGGCTCCAGGCTTTGGCACGTTGTCTGGAAAGCACTGTGTAAATAGGAGAGACAATTATTGCAGTCCTTTCCCGAAAGGAAATTCCATATTGGCACCGAGCAGCGTGTTGTATGGCAGAGCACAGCCCTGACAGAGCAAGCTGCCCTGGCAGCGACTGACAGCACGTCGAGGGAAATTGGCTTTTCGGTGGGACATGTGCTTTAGTGAGAGCCCATATGTTACCGAGTTATCTGCTGTGAATCCCCCAGCATTATCCCCACGCCTCTGTCACCACCCCCCTGCCTCTGCTCTCCCCGGGGGCCCCCACCTCGACGCAGAGGTTAAATAAAATATCATTTCCTCCTGATTTAGCCTTTGTCTTTGGCAATCAAAATGCCCTTCAGGCCCCCGTGGAGTCAACCTTCCAGGTCAGGGTAGGACATGGGAAACCCCTTCCCAGGCATTTCACTGCAGATAATGTCATGGCTGATTCATGAGATCACTCAAAGTGCTGCCTTCCACCACGGCTGCTCTTTTCGGTGCTGGTGCTTCTTGGCTGAAGTTTCCTCTTCTTTTCCCTCCCCATGACAGCACCTCTCCTGCCAGCTGGATTTTACAAACCAATTCCTGGGCAGCTGGGAGAGAAGGAAGGGATGCTCAGAAGAGGAATAAAGGGGGGTTATTTCTGCAGCAGCACGGCTCTGTGCAGGGCAGGAACAGGCTAGGAGCCAGTGAATTCTGTCCCTGCTCCAGGAGAGGGCAAAGAGGTGGGGGAACATGTGTACCTGTCTATAAATTCAGCATTCAGCATTACCCGCGTGTCATTCCTCAGTTTAGGGTGTGATACCAAATGATGGCATATAAATTTTTTTGTTATAGCTCTTCTGATCTCCTGTTTGGCATCTCCTTGGAGTGTCCCGCTAACATAACACCCAATAGAGATCATGTTAGTAAGAGCACCAGTGATGGAAGGGGAAGGCCTATAAAGCTCAGTATATTTATTCTCTTTCCTTAATTATTGACTGTTGCTAATTTAACTTCTCTTTCCTTGTGTAGTTTTACATACTTGAGTTGAAAGTGCAAAGCGGCAGGAGGGAGATGGAGAGCACTGAGTTCATCCTGCCATATGCTGCGCAGGTAAAATGGAAGGGGATCAGCAGCGTTTTTTGTCGTTTGTGGGGTTTTGAGGTAAATAGATGAGTGTGGAAGCAGCCTCCAGTGTCAGCATCCAGCCTACATAACCACATGCTTAGCTCTGTGGTAACACCCATGTGTTTTGCTGGCTGAGTTTGTCCATTTAAGTGTGTAAGCATGTGGCTGGGGAGGCACACTGCTGTTGTGGACATGCAGCAGGAAATGCAGGAATGTACTCAAGGTGAAAACCTGTGTGCATGCAGGACTTGCACCCACCTTCCCATCTAATTAAAATTGTTCTGGTCCAGCCCTGTGCAGGGATGCATCTCGCGAGGAAATTGTGCTAGTGAAAAGTGTGAAATGTCGATGTTACCCCCAGACCAGTGTTTGTTGACATGGCTCAGTTGCTGAGATAAGTGCCAGGTCTGCCCCAGCACTTGGCCCCAAGCATCCCATTGCTGCCTGCTTGCTGCAGGAGACACAGTAGGAAAGCAGGAAAAGGCAGGCACTGAGTAAAGGACAAGGTATGGGTTGTGTGTGTGCATCCACTTTACCGCAGGGTGATGCACAGGCCTAAGCACCTTTGGTGGATGGAGCTGCGGAGAATGGGCACGCGGGAGTTTAGGCTGCTCCCTGCTTTCCCTCGCAGAAATTAGAGCCTTCCTTTAAAATTTAAAATATTTTATTTTCTAGTCAATAGCCTGCTAACTAACTATCTAAAGCACTTCAAAAAAAAAAAAAAAGAGATGTGAAAATCAGAGGGAGACAGCCAGAGCAGCGGAAGGGAGGGGAAAGCGCCCGAGAGTCAGGAATGGAGGACAAATGGCCCCCGCCCAGCGATGCTCCCAGCCCCCATTCGCACCCAGCTAACATCCCTCCCTTTGGTAAACAGAGACAGGCAGGTTGGCACCTTGTCTCCTGCGAGGAAGGCGCTGGCCCTTTGTTTTCTGCCTGACTCCCTGGCAGATGGAGGGTGCCTGAGGGGTCTCTTTCCAGGAAAGCCTCCAGCATGCAAAGCTTCCCACAGGCAGGAGAGCCTGGAGTTCCCCCCCCCGTGAAAGAGCTGGGTGTAACAGTTTCTATCTCCTCTGATGGTTCTTTTTTGTGACTTTGACAAAATATAAGTACTCTGTAGTTTTCCTAGCTGAACCTCTTGTTTGTATAGGAACTGAGAGGGAAACCTGGGATTTGGAGCCAAATTTTATTTCTGGAGTGGGAGAAAGCCAAAAATCCTGACGGCAGGAATGTGTGCATATCTGAAATACTTAAAATCCTTGCGCAAACTTTCTTGAAAGGTTAGAGTTTGGCTCACAAGTCAGTGAAATGCAAGTTTTACAGAGTGCCAATCCCTGCTTCCAGCCCCAAGGGATGTGCTGGGTGTTACCCTTGCTGCTTTCAGTGGGGGGTGACCAAGGCAGACAAAGAGGAAATAACCTAGCTAAGCCCACAAGAGTCAAAGAGAAACCCGTAGCTATTTGGTCATGTTTCAACTAGGTCTTCTTCTAGGGCCACTGCACCACGTGCACAGATAACCTAAACCCAGCGCACGTGCTTCTTTCAGCCTCACACACCACAAAAAGCCAGGCAGTTTTTCCTCCATCAGCCCCCGCTGTATTACTGTATGAGCCTGCCCTAGCTGAGGCAGTAAAATCTCTGGAAATATTCATATTGATTTCTGCAGGGAAGGTGTCAGTGCTGCACAAGGAGGTTCATGGCACATTTCCATACCCAGCGCAGATGTGTCCTTGTGGATGGGAGTTTCTGGGCTGAAACCCACCTCAGACCCATCTTGCTGGCGTGGAGGTCTCGGGCTGGCTGGTAACAGGAAGATGCCCACACTGCTGTTGGCATGATTTGTCCCCTTGTTTCATTATTTTCCTTCCCTCCTCTGACCTCTTATTAACAGACCCACCTTCTACCTAGTGCTTCTGTTTCCCCTGATATATTTGTAAAAGGCCTCTTATTCTCCATAATCCCTTTGGCTATAATTAACTCATTCTGCATTTTTGCTGCCCTTATCTTTTCCCTGCAAGCCTTAACTGACTGAATATTCTTGTTTGGTTGCCTCCCTGTTTTCCATTTCTACTAAAGGTTTTCTTCTTAATCCTTAGATCTCTGAGTGGGCATTTGCACACTCTTATTTCTTGTGTTCTTTATTTACTCAGTTTTCTATCCCACTTTAGTTTTTGTGCCATGTAAGGACCCATCTTCCTTACACCCAGGTGGATTTCAGGACCTCCTCTTGTGGCAGCTTACTTGATTTCTTAATTCCCCTTAATACATTTGTCTTTTTCCTTTGGCACTACACCATTTTTTGCAAGGTTGAATTTGTCCCTCCCACTTTGTAGATTCCCATGTTCTGAGACTCTTCCCTCCTTTCACCCAATACCTTTTGTTCTACAGAAAACATGCAAGGTAAAAATTGTCTTATTTTACTTTGTGTAAGGTTTATTTTTGACCCAGCAGTGCCCCAAAATTAGAAGGGCTGAATGTGGGTTCTGCTGTATCAGGAAGGTGATCTCAAATCTCAGTGCCAAAACCACCTTCAGAGTTTGGGTCTTTATAACATTCCAGCATTTCTTCCTGGATGGGAGGAGGAAATTTGCAGCACATGGTGCGGATCCAGTGTATTTATCTCATGGAAAGGTGCCGGGGTGTGAAAGCCTGCGGGAGGATGGTGGAGGCCAATCCGCCATCATGGGGCTGAGGCAGCCTGTCCTGACCGCCATTTTAGGCTGCAGAAGGAGGGTGCTTGGGCCACCCTCTCACTGCTTGGCCCACTGCTATCACCTGCATCAGGAAGCATGGTGAGATGGGAGCTTTGCTGCTGACAAAGAGTTGTGAACAGAAGCGAGGCTCCAGCCATGCTCTCCCTCTCCCTGCTGCAGACCCCACACCGGCACCCTGAGGAGCAGCTGCCAGCCATGCAGGTACGCTGTGTGATGTGGTGGCTGGGAACAGTGACAAACAGCCCTTCCTTTGCCCCCTTTATTGCGGAAATAAGCTAAAAGAGACCCCTTGGTGGACAGTTGCAGCTGAACTTGTGGTACCAGCACCCGGGAGGTTCCCAGGGAGGACCTGGCCCAGCTGCCATCTTCTCCTCAGCCCCAGGGCCCATGCTGCTCGTCCAGGGAGAGGGCAACCAGCTAGCCATGGTTTGAAGAGGGAAGAAAGAAAACCAAACTGACCATTTTCACCCTACCATCAGTTCCCTTTGCCCCTCCTGCCATGTTCCCCCAGGCTTGGGCCTCTACAGAGGTGATGGCTGTGCTACTCGGACAACGGAATGGCAGCAGGGAGGAGGGAGTTGGGTGAGGGGCAGCACTGGCTGCCTTCCCTCCTCAGGGTCTCCCTCTCTGGCGTTAGGCAGGTCCCAAAGCAGCTGGGGACTGGCTCAGGTGACTCTGCTGGCTTCAGCCCCTGGAATCTCTTTGCAATGGCCACATTCATTTTTTGCACCCTTTGCTGTCCTCCAGCATCAGGTTCTGCTCTGCTGCTGCGGTTCAGCAGAGCAGGGCGGGGAGGGAAGGAGGAAGAAGCGGGGGGAGCTGCTTTACTGAAAAAAAAAAAAAAGAGAGAGAGAGAAAAGGCAGTCATTTGGGGCCTGGGCATGGTGGTGGTTTCACCGCTTCCGTTGCCTGATCCACCTTTTCAGACACGCATGAGGAGACTTCTGAGAAATGGCCGTGGGCCGGCCCTGAGCGCTTCAGCACAAGTGTGCACACACGTGTGTGTGCAAGCACATGTCCCTGCACCATGCTCACATGCTGGGAAGGGCCACACACACTCATGCCTGCACACCTACCACTCTCCTTCCACAAAAGAGTTTTCTTTCATTTCCTGCGAGAGGAGGAGGTGGGAGAGAGGGAACTTGAAGGCTGCAAATTCCTCAGCCACATATCTTGCCTCCCTCTCCTCTCGCACGCTGCCTGCCAGCTCCAGTTCAGGAGCCATGGCTCCTGCTTCCCATACAAATAGGCGAGGCTGGACAACTGTGCATTTCACCTTGTGAGAAGTTTCTATTGCTTTGTAGGGTGGGAGTTTTTTGCAGCACTTGTGTCCTTTGTTCCTGTCAGAGCAACCTCAAGACTGCTCTAACTCTCCAGGGCTAAGCTGCAGTTTGGCTGGTTGGTGATGGGCATGCCTTGTGCTGTACTTGTAGTATTTTTTTCCCTAAGCTATCCCCTTCTTGCCGCCAGCCAACCCCAGGAGGCTTGTCTTCATGCATATTGACAATTACCCTGTGCTAGAGCAAGGCTTTTCCAAACCCTTAGCAAATCTGGTATTTCAAAGGGATATTGCTGTCAAGCACCCAGCTTGTCGCAGAGCTGTGAGCTGGAGCCAGTAAAGCAGCAGGTGGTACACAGGTGTGTTAGGTTAATCCTCAGCTCTTCTAAACCAGAGTTACTTTCTCTTGTGAGCAACTGGGACGAGCACAGGGGAGGCAGAGTGTGTAGCCCTAATTATTTCACAGTTGTTTGGTGCTTGCAGGCTTTCCCTTGTTTCTACAAGGTAGGTGGTATTGTGTCCCGTGTCATGGATGGAGACATTAAGGTGGTGGCTAGAGTCTTATTCTTTCCAGAGCTGTGGCAAAGCAACTCACATTGGCTAGCCCGGGGCTTCCAAGGCTGTAAGTCGGCATCTCTTAGCCTGTTCGGAGCATCCTGGTGCTGTGCTGTGGCTCAGGTAGAGCTGGTGATGTAGGAGGGAGTCTAGCTGGCGCTCCTGTTTCTCTGCCTGACACTGCAGGCTTAAACAAGTAGTATCAATCAGAAGCTCTGCCTGAAAGGCAAGTAAATTTTGTCTCCATTTAAATAGGGGAAATCCTGTGCACGGAGATTTCAGGACCTGGTGGCTGGGGTGCAGAGCACATGGAGAGAAAGTCCGCTTTTGCAGAACGTTTCCCAAGGCATCCAAGGACTCTCACTAACCCACAAAGCCTGCCCTAAAACCACAGCTGCAACAAAAGAGGAAGAGTCCACAGCAGAACTCAGAGCATACTAAACCTTGAAAATAGGTCTCTTTTTGTGGTGGGGGGTAGGTGTATGAATACATATATACACGTACGCGAAGAAGAGAGCTGGGTTTGTTCAGCGCTGGGACTAAAAGTGAAAGCAGCCTGCAGGAACGAAGGCAGGGACAGTGATGTCAGGCATCCTATAGCAGTGGCAGGGCTGGATCATGCAGCTCAGCAGCCCACACCGATGGACCGATCTTCCCAGGCCTGCTACGCACCGATGCAGCAGAAGTAAAGGAATATGGCTGGTTTGTGAGCCACAAAGGTAAATTCTGTGAGGATGTAAATGTGAGAGTGAGATGTTGGAAACAGAGCTCCAAGAAAGAGGGTGCAGGTGAAAAGATGTACAAGTGGCACAGAGTGCATAGGCCAAAGGAGCAAGATTTCCATGGGGTGCTAAGGAAGAACCTAGTGGGGAAAAAGTGAAATGAGACATAAAATGGGAGCCTCTCTAACATGGTTGGTACCATCTCAATTCCTGTCAGTCCTTACACAACAGAGTGAAGTTGCTGTTGAGTTCAGAGTTGTGCAGGCTCCCATGAAGGCAGTGTTCAAGGCTGGCCGTGGTGAGACTCCACCTGAGGTGGCTGCATTCCTGTGCATTGAGTCAGGAGCTCACGGTTAACTCTTTCAAGGATGCAGGACCTTCACTGAGAAGGCATGGGTCCCTCGTGGGCGGTTTTGCTGAAGCTGAAAAGCTTTCTGACAGTGCCAAAGGAGACTCACCAAAGATGGGAAATTCAAGGAGACTGTGTGTCTGCAAGAGATGTTCCTTCAACTGGATGAGCACGCAGTGTTGGTACATACTTTGTGAACGTGCCTATGGCATGGTTTACAGTCACAGCTGCATATTTTGGCTGCTGCACATTTCCAGCTTTCCGGCTTCATGCTTTCATTCTTTTATATGTTGTCACAACCCTCTGTGAGGGTGGTAAATCCTGCCTTAACAGAGTGGGCTCTGAGTCACCTGGATGAGCAGGTGTAGAGCCCATTCCAGAACTCTGGAGTCTGTACTTCCTGGGCAGAGTCGCCTCCTGGATCACTTTAGAAAGCACAGAAGGAAACGTACTGGAGAGCCCTGCCAGTATTATCTCAGTTCTTGTGAGCACAAGGTCAGCACAAGAAAAGCTGTTCTGTGCTATGTCTGGACTGCAGGCAGACAGGCTCTGCTGGGCAGGTCACAAGCCTTGTTCCCCAGTCATCCAGGCCAGGGACATGGTTGGAGCTCCTGCATTTCCTTTAGCCTGCACACCCAGTCTTTCTTCCCAAGGAATCAGGATGGATCTGCTGCAACCCTGAAGATGGAAGGACTAAAGACTGGCTGAGATCAGGGGTTACAGTAAGTACTATTTCCTTCCCTGAGATTATCTGTGTCTCACCTTCCACTGGAGCAAAATTTGCTTCCTGGTGTGGAAGTGATGGAGAAGAGATTAAAGCAAGCAGATAATGCAGTGGGGAAGGATTTCTTTGGATCTTTCCTGGATAGAAGCACCATCTCTGTTCCCATCATTTGCAAGACTAGCTGTGGTTTCTGGCAGTGGCAGACACAGACATTGCCCTCCAGGTTCCTTTCCCTTTCATTACCCCTCTGGAGAACAGGACTCTTGTTAAAACCCTGGGTGTACCACTGGGAGCCAGCTCTATTATTCACCAGCCAGTGAAGCAAGACAGACATACTCTCCCACAATCTAGGGATGCCCCTCTGATCTGTTACCAATGGGGCTATCTTTAATGGGATCAGAGCCTGCCCTTTTCCACATCCCAGTGGGACAACACCTGCCCACCAGAGAACAAAGAGGAAACCTGTTGTGTTGGGAAAAAAGACAGAGTTCTCCCCAGAGAGGCAGCGAGGCTGTTTGATTAAGAGCATCTTTCTACCAGCCAGCTGGTTTGTTCGCAAAGCAACCAACTGAGCTTCACCTTTATGCAGGAGAGAAAATCTCTGTGAAGCAAATGCCATGAGTCCAGTTTTTACTCTCTCATATAAACCATGAGAAATCTAAGGAAATCATTGCAGAAAAAAGACTGTAGGTAGGACCAAGTGGGAAATCATTTCTGTCGAAAAATTGTATTTTAAATATATTTTTTATTCACAGTTTATTTTATGCTGCTGCAAAGTGATCTGACTAGAAGCTTCATCTCTGTCTCATCCTTCAGAAGACATAGCAGTTGCCCATTTCCACATGTCTCTCAAGCACTGGTGTTTGCAGAGATGCAGCATCTCAGCCAGGTTTCCTTCCAGCTGTGCCTTCTGCATGGACAGCTCTAGAGACTCTGTCCTGCACGTGTGCAGCTCCCAGCCCTGAGGGAAGGAACCAAGATGGGCCCATCAGCCCACATCTCCGTGGTGCTGCCGAACTCCCAACCAGACTGTGCCGTAGACCTGGTTGCTGGTGCTTATCTCATGATGTGCACAGAGCAGAACAGGCTTATGAGCAGGCTCCGAGGGGGTCAGAAGAAAGCTCCCATGGCCCAGGGGCTGCTTTGTGTCACACGGTTCATTGGCCCTGTCCAGAGCTGGAGTGGGAGGACGCAGGCATGGCTGGCTGTGTTTGTGCATGTTAGTTTCTTCAGAGTCCTGGGGATTCTGGCAGAAGTGTAAACGTGAGCAAAGCTTTATTTCAGTGGACAAGAAGTTCACCTTCAGTTAGAAAGGATCTTAATATGACCTTCCATAAGAAAAGGGGCATTGTTTTGAGTTGTTAAACAGCTGCTGTGTTCCACCCCAGTAATGGCCGCAATTCAGTAGTGAATGATTTGAGCCTTAGATAAACAGCCGGTAAAATAATTTGGGATCTTTCCTGGGGTGGAAGCGGGCAAGTTACTCTACAAAAATAAATTATTATTCTCTCTGCCTAGGAAATGAAGTGTTCCCCTTTTCATCGCCAAGTGGGCTGTCGCGCAGGATCTCTTCCCTCCCCTCTGTGCTGGGAGCAGCCCCGTGCTGTTTGCCACACTCCTTCACCATCTTCACCTTCCTAGGAGGCAAGAGGCAGCTTCACGTTGGATTCACCCATTGGATTCTCCATCTCATCACCAGTCTCCTTCATACACCCTCCCAGGCTGCTCAGCTCCCGCCCTGCACGGACACAAGCGCTGTCCCCTTGACCAGAAGGGAAGCAGAATTTTGGCCGAACCGCTCCCTCCCACAAAGCGCCGCGTCCGCTCAGTGCGCGCCGTGTCTGCCTCTGCAGGGCAGCTCCGAAAAACGCCGGGCCTTGGGTCCTGGCCTCCATCGGATGAACAATTTCCCGTTGAAGGTTACTCACTTCCTGTTTTCTGTATTTAGACAATCTGGGCCTATAGGGAGGCTTTGATTTGTTGTAAACTTCAGCTGGTTTAAACGTTAAGTCGCGGGAGAGCGAGGCGGGGGGAGGAGGGGAAAGGCCTGGAGACAAATTGGGGCTATTTAATACCGTGACTGTGCTCTCTCACAGTTTTCTAGTGACCATTGGAGCATGTGAAAGGAAGGTCAGGGGCTGACAGCATGGGAGACGGAGGCAGCGCACAATGGGCCAGGGCTGGCAGCAGCACTGGGAGCAGCCGGGCCGTGCACACCAGTGACTAATTCCCCCAGTGTGTCACTTTTGCCACACACAGCTGTGTGGAGAGGCTAAGGGCAGCACAATGCTGTGGCACCAGCAGGGAGGAGCCTGGAGAGGAGAAGAGTGCTGTGCCCTTTCTCGGTGCCTATCAGTACACTCTGACATTTGTTTGAACTTGCCCCGAAGTCTGCAGGGTTGGAGCAAGTCAGCACTTGTAGGCAGCTGACAGGGCAGGTCGTGTCTTTGTGAGGCCTGTTCTGCAAAGGGGGAAACTGAGGCACGGAGCCGTGCACTTTTGCTTGTTATCAGAAAGCGAGCGTGGGAGGGATGGCGGTGAGTCCTGGCGCCAGGCGAGGGCTGCTGTCTCCCGAGATGTGCTCTGTCACACGGGGTCTGTGCTCAGGTGGGGGAAAGCAGCGCACGGCTGCAGTGCCACAGAGTGCCCCTGGGCTCTGAGGTTACCTGAGCGGTCTGGGCCTGCTCCTTTCTGTTCAGCTAGCTGTCTTCTAACAGATTAACCGTCAGAATTGGGTACTTTTACAAGGGTCTACAAAAAGGGGGAAAAAGAAGATTAGATAAAGAACTGAAATGCAGTAGGAGGTGATAAATGAATGTAAATTTTACAATGAAATACTTTAGGGATTTCCAGGGACACCCAGAAATCCCCCCAGTAGTATTATCTGCTACCAAAATGCCAGCATAGGCCAGTGGGAGTGAATGGCAGATAGTCACAGTCATAACCCAAACTGTCAGCGTAATGCTCTTCTGCTCTTGTGTCCCAAGGAAAGAAATCTGCCACAAGGAAAGGAATCTGCCACATCCTCTCTTGTGACAGAGAACAGGCAGAAGGAAGCGAGCTCCAGAGGAAAATAAAATTACGGGAAGACTTTGGTGAAGCACTGGAGTGTTCATAAGAAATTAGCCCATGTTCACACTCTGACACTGATAGACCCAGCTTCAAATGATTTGCAAATGCCTTTGACTCTCCTGAGCTGGAGCCAGCTTTCCTCCATAGAACTCCAGAGCGCAGAACTGTACCGAGACACGGGAGCAGAATACAGGCAGGTAGCTGTTGTGTCCTTGGCACTGCTTCATGGGCTGGGTTAACATTATACTTCCCTGATGCAGTTTTTATAGACCAAACAGTAGCAGTTCCCTCCCTCAGTGGTATGTAGAAGTCTTTCCTTGAAGGAGGGGTTAGTTCTCTATTGTGTTACCTGATGGCTGCTTTTTATTTTCCCCCCCTGCATCTCCTACTCTGCTGTTGCATTTTGCTCAGCTGAGCTTTTGGTGTTCAGAAATGCAGCACAATGCACTGTGGTTCTTCCTGCAGTGTGTCCCGTGAGTTCCCTCTGAGGGGGCCCTCAGCCTCCCAGCGACCTGAGCCCTGGCTGGAGGACAAGCTCACGATGTGGCAGTGACACTCAGACTGAATCAGGATGGAGACTGTGAGGCTGACACCGCGGAGAATTGCACCCAGTGCCATTCAGGCAAATGGTGCTTCTGAATCAGCCCCAGCCGGCTGCCCTGATGCCGAGGTTTGATCTGTTGGATCCAGAGCAGCCTGGTTTGCACTCCGATCGCCATGCTTAAAGAACAGTCACTTAATCTCACTTAGAAATGTTTACTTGCGAGGACCAGATGGCCCAGGGAGTTGGGCTAAACAAAGCATTTTACTTCTAGGTCACGCGTTCTAATCCAGTCCAGGTTGGTAATAAATGAACATATTCACCTGATAGCCACTTCTGGCTTCAGTTTTGGTGTTTTTCAGGCCAGTTTCCAAGGAGAGATGTCACACCACGAAATCTCCCTCTGTGCCCTGCCACAGTTGGTGCTCATTTGACCGTTTCGGTGGAAAAGCCAAGGATCAAACACTCCATGGTGCCAGACTGTTTTCTTTTGCAGCCTGCAGGTAAGGGGAAGTTGTCTGTGTCGTGCCTGCTCTGCAATGGGCAGGATTTCAGTTTGCAAAGCTGCCAGTCCAATCCCCTCCACCAGTGCGAAATTCATTAAAAAAATAGGGAAATGTTTAATTGCAGTTGACATATAGGCACTCTCTGCTATGAACTTTACACGCAATCACAGATAACAGCATCAAAATTAATGCCTGCTTCCCACTTGTCCTGCTATAAGCAATAAACGTTTGGCAAGTCAGTAAATAACGAAATTCTCATGTGGCCATCTACAGGTCACCAGGATACTTAAGAAGTTTGCGTTAATTATACCATGTTTGCCATCAAAGAGGGGATATTAACCCTTTGAGCTGCTGCAGGAAAGCAGTGGCGTCGTTTGGAAGTAAATGAAACCTTGTCACTAAGAGTGCAACCTTTGCAAAAGAAAAAAAAAAAGAAAGAAAAAAAAAGAAAAAAAAAGAAAAAAAAAGATGTTTGAGGCAAAAACCTCACTAGACATCATGGAAAATAGGCTACCTTTTCAGCTTTCCTTTTATTTATTTTGTATTTTGACATCAAACACTCCCTGTAACCTAATCTCCTTGGCTTTTGATGTGGCTGTGGAGACATGACAATTAAGCATGGCTTAAAACAATAATCCCGACAACAGGAACCAACGGCAAGTACTGTCAGGGTTCCCTCCCCACAGAAAGCCTGCTCCCCCGGTATTTGGTGGTAGTGAAAGGACCATCAGTCCCAATTTGTTGCCTGAGTGTCTGCTCTGCGCTTATGCTTTATGTTGAACTTTGCACACTCGCCCCATTTCCATTCCCCGCTGTTTGTTTTCCTTCCGCTATGCAAAATGTCTGGAGACAAACGCGATACACATCGCACGGAGATGGTTTGATCTTTCCCAGATTAGTGCCACCCAGTGAACACGGGGCTGTGGTATCTGTGCTGCAGGAACCCCCGAGGACCCTCAGCCGAGGCCAATGGACAGCGGCTGGAGCATGGCCCCAACCCCATGGGCGGATGGCACCGACCCTGCAGGTCAAACCCCCGAGGTGAACCCCCATCAGAGCCTGCACTTGGGTGTGTAATGTGCAACCAAAGCAAATGCTCTGATTATTCTAAATTATTTTAAAACAATGAGGTTGGTACTCCTGTTCTCCCCTCCAAAGACTCTCTGGCATTCAAATGGAGGGAGAGGGGCTGAGTTTGCTTATAACCCCATTTTAAACCTGTCTGAGGATGAACATGTTTCTCTGTAAATGAAGTTTGCACCATATGCCATAAACTGCTTTTTTTTTTTAAATAGGTATTTGCACCGAGCCTCGCTAAACAAGTTAGAGAGATGATTAACTCCTCTGAAATGATGCAGGAAGGCCTTGTCCTGGCTTCATGTGCTTTCCTCAGCACATCTAGAGCTGCTGTGGCTCCCTGTTGTGTGCTCGCAGGGCTTGCACACAGGGCTGGGGGGGAGGCTGCACGGCTAAGGAGAAGCAGCAATAGGAAGGGTTGGAATTTGCACACGTTCACTGAAAAAGGAACTAATGTGTTTTTTTTCTCTTTTCTTAATAATTAAGGAGTTATCCCAGGCTGGCTTCCACAGAAGTGAGATGCAACTCCCAGGGGGTCAAAGGAGGAAACCCAAAGTTCATTAGCAGTTTTCTCAAAAATATTATTTTAATAGCAGCGGTCCTCGCCCCCACCCACGGCAGGGACACTCGCAAGTCTTTGTTTCGCTTTGTAAGGCCCCGAGGAGTTCCTCGTGTGGGTCAGACTCGAGCATGTGATGAAAGCAGCCGCAAAGTTCTGGCCATGGGAAACCTGCCCAGTGAGCCCGCATCCCTGCGAGCCGCCCGCAGGCACAGCCCCTGCACCACGGCAGCTGCCAGGACAGCACAGGAGGCTCCGGGCTGGCTGTCTCCCTCACTCCTGTCCTGCCACAGATGACACCAAATGGTAAGAAACGAGTTTCCAGGGGTCCACGATGTTGTGACACCAGTGCAAGAGCCTACAGAGAACATTGCCCAGTCTAACAGAGGCTCTGCCTCAAAACCCATTAGGCAGCTGGATGCTTTTCCGCATCTACAGTTCTTCTAAAACTTGTTTTTAATGGAAAAGTATTCCTCAAAAAAAAAGAGAAAAAAGAAAAAGAAACTGCAGTTCATCATCTGCAAAGTTGCTGCTGCCCTGGATTTTAAAACTGGTTTAGAAACTTCAGCGCTCTTAACTGCGTGACCTCGTCACCCCAGAACAACACCAGAGAATGAGCTTTTGTACCTGAGCATTTCGTACTAAATCATTCCCGACCACTTCTCTTTGGCCTGCCCTGGGAGGTTTCTGAAGTATCAATAGCCCGCTCTGCATAAACTTTAAGCCAATAATTCTAGCAACTACAACAACGTTGATTTTCCCCCTCCTGGAGGACACAGGGCTGGGCACAGATGGTTTCACAAAAAAGGTATTTTATTATTCTTAGCAATATTCACCTTGAAGGAATATGAGGAAAGCATACACTTTTTACAGACAATATATAAACATGTTGTACATAATTAACAATAACTTAGTTCACTAATCCAAAAATAAGCAAAATAAAAAAATTAAAATAAAAACAGAAAATACTGCAGATTTTTTTTATGCTGATACAAGTACAAAATAATTTAAATCTCAACTGCCATTGTCTATGCTGCAGTGACTGACAATATATTGCACTTTGTCAACTGTATCAGTAATCCCTGTCTTCCACCCACATCCCTTCCCAACCCCCTGCCCGAATCCTACCGAAATTTGAGTCGGGTACAAATAATGTACAACTGTACCATTGTAAAAGGTAAAAAGTAAAAAGGATCCAATTTTTTTCCCTCAGTAGATCAAGAAGTCTTGTGGTTCCTCCCAACCAATTTTGTTTCCCGTTTATTTCCACTTCTTTACAAAGTGCACCTATATGCCTACGCAGACCAGAAAAAGGACGAAAGCAGGATTTTCCATGTCTGCTTGGTTCTTAATTCCTTATGAAATATTTTAATTACATGGTTAGAAAAAAAAATTAACATACATCCATTTTTATCTGTTTCATTGTGATTTTTTTCTTTCAAGCAGGACTTTTGCAGTAAAGATACAATTGGCTTGATCCAAAAATAAAAAAAAAAAAAAAAAAAAAAAAAAAACCACAAAAAAAAAAAAGTAAAANAACCCCAACAACAAAAAAGTTAAAAGTTAAAAAATAAAATAAAAAAGCTCATCACAGAGTTAAGCTTACATGGTTTACATTATCAAACCCCTCTGCTCATTGGGGCATTCTCATCAGAAGTATAGCTAAATATGTACATTGTATGTTATACTGGAGCTTGTGTTCACAAGAGGCATCAGATCATAACAATCAATAGAATACACTTCACATTGGCAATAGCTTTGTTTTCGGTCATTTACGTACAGTGTGGTTTAATAATGGGAGATTTAATTTTTTTTTCTTTTTTCTCTTTTCTTACAAAACGCGTTACGGAAAACAGCCGCTCCCCTCGGACCAGCGCTTTCCCTCGTCTCGTCAGCTGCCGCTGCCTCTGGGGTTTGACGGATGTGTGAAGCTCAAACTGATTGTCTCTCCCTTTCCCCTCTCCAGTGATCTCAGCCTCGTTTCTGCCCTTCCTCCCTGTGAAGTCCACGGGGGCCTGGATGCCTGAGACAGCTCACGCGCTGGCTGCGGCGTGGCGGCCACACGGCCGTAAGTTTACTCAAGCAGCTGATCTACATTTTTAAGCAACAGCTGCCAACACAACACAACAAAATGCTTCAACCACTGAAGTCTGCGAGTTGGATGTTTTTATGCCCTGTGATGCCTTTTGCTGTGCTACAAGTTAGCTGCAACAGTCTGGTGAATGCCTGTATTCCGCCCTAGCGCAGGAGTGCCCTCCCAGCAGGCTGCCTGATGGGATTGTCTGTGTGAAGGAATAATAGAGTGGCTGGGAGGAGGGCTGTTCTGTTGTTTTTTAAAATAAATTTTTCATGTTGTGGAAAGGAATGAAGAAATGGTGTTAAAAATAATCACCGACTTGGGTACACTGAAATCCCTCATTACAGATACAATTTTGCCTTGCCCCCCACTTCTCTCTTCCCCCTTTCTAGCAGATATTTTAGTATGGAAGATAGATGGAGCACATCCGGGGGGCTGCTGAACATTGTCCCTCCCCTCCCCATAGTTACGAAGGCAGATTTTCATACAGGGTGGCCATTGCAAGCAACAGCACAAAAACATGCAGTCAGAGGGGTTGAGGCTTTTTGTGGAAAACAAGAGCAAAATAAATATGACTTTGTGTCTGATTTCCTTTTAAAAATTAAGTTTTTATAAAGATGTCTCTTTTTTTCCCTCCCCAAACAAAGTCCACAACAGAAATCCAGCATGTGTGGCTTCCAGTGAGCCGATCCATCCTGGGAGGCTGCTCGTATCTCTTTACAATATTCACAGCAATAACAAAGAGAGAAAGGAAAGTCAGTTCCAGCCTCTTCCTTCTGCTTCTGCCACCTTTTGCTTTCTGCTGGACCACTGAATATCGAACAGGTGAGTTCTTCTTTTCCTTATACCTGAGGGGGCAAAGTGCATTACAGGCACCACTACACATTTCTGCAGAAGACCCATCATTTGCAAGGTTTTGGTCCAGCATTAAGAGTTAAACCACACGGGAGCAAAGATCCCCTTTTGCCATCCCTACATTCTCCTCTTGGCAGAACATTTTCTTACTTGGTGTCGTCTTAGGTAAAGCCCCACGTTCTCAATCTCTGGGTGGGTCTCTTGGTCATCAGGTTTTATCCCATGGCCGTAACCATGCTGGATGGGTGTGGATGTCCAAATGAGATGCTGGAGGATGGGTGGATGGGGGTAGGTGTCGGTAGGATGTGTCCAGAGTGGCTGAAAGGTGGCAAATGCCCCATGGGTGCCATGTGACTAGCAAGGGCGGCAGCGCTGAAGGGAGACGATTTCTCTTGCATGCACTTGGACAGTTCCTCAAAACACTCAGAGCCTTTCTTGCTTTTCTTTGATTTGTTGGACATTTTCCTATTCCTGGTCTGAATTCCTTCCTTCTTCATGGTCAGAGGCCTGTTCACCTGCAAGAAATGAGAAAATCAGGCTCCTGCAGACAAAAATGACTTTATTGTGCAAAAATGAAAATATTTGGACAGCCCCCATGTGTTTTTCCTGGACGGAGACCTTTTTCTGGCCAAAAAAAATTGGTGTTTCTCTCTGCAGAACTTGTTTATATTGATTTGTTTAATAAAACCACACACACAAAAAAAACCCTAGACATGAAAAACAAATTGAACCGAGTTTGGCAGCTGATGACTCTCTTTCCCGTAGGCTTACCCTCAGTCCTCATTCATTTCCTAACAAGAGAGATCAAACTGGGAGGCACACGTTGACCCAAATTCAGCCCTAAGACATGAGCAATCTTGTACTGGTAACCTCTGTTACTTACAGAGTAAATAACTTTACAACAAAGCAAGTGATTTCTTGCTTAGGATTAATCAGTTATTAAAAAAAAATATAAAGCATTGAATATATAGATATATATATTTTTTTTTTAAATCAAAATGCAGGTGCCCCATCGGGATTAATTTTTGCACAGAGCCCATTTCAAATGGCCTCTGTGTTTCTGGGGGGAAGCAGCGCACAAAACATGCTTAGTTAAAGCCGAGTGTTGTGCTCTGTTTTGCGTGATGTGCCCAAGCGTTAGAAGCCAAGCTAACACATTGTAATGTCACTGAACTTAGCATCACTATGCCGACAAAGAATGGCTGTCACTCCCCAGGGGAACCTTAGAGACAGGGGAAGGAATAAAACAACAACCAAACCCCTGAAACCAATAAAAGCCCAGTGTACATGGTGCAGTTAAGACATCAATCCCAGGCAGGCAAGCAGCGACACATGAGATGAGCAAATACTCACATTGTGCAATTTATAGTAGAGTCCGCAGGCATTACAAACTGGGTCCCCGTTTGCGTTGCGTCGCCATAAGGTCGTGGTGGTTGTCTGACAGTTGGCACAACAAGTCCCTGCTCTCCTGGCCGCTGACTAACCAAAAGAAAGAGAAAATTAAAAATCTATCAGCAGGAGGAGGGGGATCATGAGAAAGGTCAAGTTGGGCTCAATGCTCGGGTTGGGTTAGAACTAACACCGAGATTTTACAGAGCATCGGGGCTGAGCGAAAGCCCCTGTCAGTTTTATGTTCTGCGGCCGCTGGGTTTTTGTTTAATGCAAGTGTTCTGCTGTGCTGAGAGCAGCTTCGAGCCCTGTGGCACGATGTGTGCAGGCAGCAAGGAGGGAAACAATGCGTCCCTTTAACTCTCCAAACAAAAACTTTAGGAGGGGGAAATGATGTTCGATTTGTTCAAGGTTTACCTTTGCAGAAGTCTAGAATGCATCATGAAAATGTATTTTTCTGTATTTTTCTCTTTTTTCTTTAAGTGACCAACTTAAGGCGGTGCCACCATTGGGACTGGGTTTGAAAAGAGGCAACGATCTTAGAAGGTGATTTCTTTTACCCCTGCTCTGGCCCTTTAAAGGTGTCCACAAAAGAAAACCAACCACATTGCTTAGCTGGGTGCAGTATTTATCAGAGCCATCACTGAAAATTCAGTTTCCATTTACAAGTGAAAGGGAGAAAACAAAACTGGCTCCAACTTTCTTTAAATATTTAGCAAACCAAATTTCATGCCTGGCAGCCACGATCCCGCTGACCCGTCTGCCGCCTCTGTCCCTACTCAGTTTCTGGGCTGACAAGCCCTCAGCCAACCATCGTTAAAAAAAAATATAAAAGAATCTTTTTGAGCAGTATTGTTCTGCTGAAAACAAGGTGGGGGGGACAGAAAAATATCCCAAACATTCACCCACCTCCCAAAACAAGAACAGGAAAAGCAGAGCAGCAGGCAGCTGGGGATTTCTGGATGGGCCCTTCCTGGGGGGACCTCACCATAACTCTGTGTGAGCGGGATTTGGTGGAAGCGTTGCAGACAGGCTCATTGCGCCCCACATTTTGGGAAAACAATTTTATGTTAGAAACTTTCAGCTCTGCCTCTGCAAGTGGCCAAATACAATCCATTTTGTGTGATTGGATTAAAGCAGAGGACTCAATATTCCCTTTGATTAGCGCCGTTCGCTTACTAACGCGGAGCAGTTGCATTAATTTCCCCAGGGCCTTGCTCTCTAGGCATTTCTGCAATTAGCCACGAGAACCCAGCGAGCTCTGCATGGAGCACAGGGCACCTCTGTGAGCCGGCAGCAGTGTCCCGGGGCACTGTGATCCCCAAACAGAACTTTGTGCACTGGCTGACTCGGCTCACAAATGGGAGCACGGGGTTTGTCGCTGCCGATCCACGCCATGGCCCTGTGACTTTCCCAAGGCTGATGGACAGCTTAGAGCAAGCATCAGGCCCTCTGAGACTCGTATATTTCAGGCCCTTGCTGGCTTGTGAGAGCAGGCCAGAGGCAGAAAGAAGGGGTACCCCCTACTGCAAGTACGCTCACGCAACCCAAACACAATTAATGCCAGGCCTCCGCGTGCTGACATTAACGGGATCACTTGGCTATTGCGTGTTAGAGGAGCGAATTCCCAAAGATGGCCATCTCCTCTCCCCTGCAAACAAGCAAACTACAGTGGAAAAAGGGGGCAATAAACAAAGCTGTAAATCAATTAAAAAACAACAACTACTAACACTCAAACAACTGAACTACACGAAAACCTCTCTGGTTGCCACCAGATCCCTCCCAGCGAGGTCAGGGTAAGCCTCCCAGCGCAGGGGAAGGTGGAGGGCTCTGTTTGCATATCTGAGATGGCTCACTGACACCCAGCCGCGCTGCTTAACTCTGTGGCCTGTCCCATTCAGGCTGCAAAGCACTTGAGCCTGAGAGACGATAATGTTACACTGTTGTCTTAACATTTTTCTGTGTGTCAGTCACTTTAGAAAGCAAGTCATTAAGGAGCTCGCATAGCTGGAATTCTGACTCAGGACAGAAATCTTCTGCACCCCATCCCAGCGCTGGAGCAGCACTGCCAATTCTCTGCTCTCCGCCGGCCCCGCTGAAACGTGCCCACGAGGAGCTAAGGGACTTCGGCACCATAAATCACAAAGCTCCACAAAATATATTTATTATTCTTAGCATTTTACGCATTATTTGTGGAATAGAGTGTATTAGAAATTTCAAAACAGCGAGCATGACTGGCAAGGCTTGCCTATAGAAACTCTCTAAAGCTTTTAGAGTCAGGAAACAGATACACAAAGTTTCCTTATCTTTAACGTACAGATATCCGGATAGGAAACTACTACCAGGAGCTTAGAAAGGACATTTTTTTTAAATCACTCAAATGAAAATACAAAGTATAGGTGACTCCATGGAAAAATAATAGGATTTTTTCTTTTTTAAACAGTAGGGGATTGTCTGGGGAGGGAACCAATACTAATATTGCCAGAGAATATAAGAGTGAAAATTACTTCATGGCTTTTATACAAATAATTATTAAGTAGGGAGCAGTAGCTTTGACTCATCTGATTTGTTTTGCTTTTTGGAGCTGGAACTTTTTTTTTTTTTAAGCACACGGTGGAGAACATTCACGCTCATAACCCCTTCGCTCCCGCTACGCTCCCAAAACGTCCCGAGAGGCCAAATAAATGAGGAATTAAATGAAAAGCTGTCATCCGTGGATAGCTGGAGAGACGGATACCCGATCCCTGCCGATGGGAGGCTCGGGCTGGGGACACGGAGTGGGGCTGAGGGGGATCTGCCCCTGGGCACGGCGTGACCCCGCCGTGACTGCTGCCATCCGCACAGTGGGATGCGCCCAGCTCGTGCCTGCGTGTGGTCCCTTAGCCAAGTGTATTCCCAAGCCCAGGAAAAGTGAGAGACACCTACCAGCCTTCGTTTGGGTTTAATGAGAGGTCGGTTTTGACCGTTCATTTTGTGGTAGAGCCCGCAGGCGTTACACAGGTAGTGCCCGGTGCCGTCTCTTCTCCAGAGAGGGGTAGCGGTTGCTCCACAGTTCACACACTCTCTGCCTTCTAAATGGAAACACGAAGAAACCGGATTTCTTTCTTTAAAAACAAATTCACAAAAACTTTTTGCATTGTCCTTTAGGCATTTTCCAAAAGTCAAAACAGCGCGTTTAACTCGAGCAGGGTCAGGCAGCAGTGACACCGACAGCGCCTGCAGCCGGGATCTCGGCGCTGCGAGAACAGCCCGGCTCCGGTGAGTGCTTTGTGTTAGGATCAGCAATAGGACCAGCGATGGGCAGCCCTGCTCCCCACGGGGCAGGAGGGAACAGCACGGTCACAGCATTGGGTGGGAGCGATGGGAACCCCTCGCATTGCCGTGGGCACCGCTCCCCTTTGCGCCCATTGCGCTGCGATGGATGGGCTCTGCCCTCTGCCACAAACACACACACACGTGCACACAACCACACACCTGCAAACACACTACATATGTTAAAAAAAAAAAAAGAGAGACAATCATAGGAAGGGGTTTTCTAGAATTAACTCTAAGCAAAAAGACCTCCCTTTCTGTGCTTGCTCTTTTTGCTGCAAACACAACGGGGTAAGAAAGTGAAGCCAAGCACATCGGGAATAGACACCGAATGCCAAAGGCTCAGTCGTGATTTTTATTCCAAAGGCACCAAGTGCCGTTAACGCTGATCTTTCAGAAACTTCAGCTTCAGCCAGCGCTCTGGAAATTATTGTAAAAAAGTCCTTTTCCTGTGATTTTTCAGCAAGGCAGCTTGGGTTTCGCAGGGCGCGCTGCCTTAGCTTTGTTGCTGGTCTGAGCAGCGCGACGCGGGGAACGCGGCGGCGTGGAACGCTCCACTGAGCCCCAGCGTGCAGCTCCTCGGTCTGTTCTGCCTCACAGAGCTCTCTGCTAAAAGTTCATTTGCCTCCGACGGCTCGAGGGCAGCTCTGCTTAATATAGAAATCTCTCTTAATATAGTTTATGCAAATCCTACAGTATTTAACTGGAAATTCTCTTTTTGCTGAGAGCCAAAGCAGGCCACGGTGAGTTCAGCAGGGTTGTGTCTCCTTTAATCTAGGGAGTGGGTGGCTTTTAAACAAGGCAGTCTGCAGTGAAAAATGAGGGGAGCTCTCAGCGCTGCGTTTGTAGCTGCTGTCCCTCCTAGGGCAGGAAGCTGCAGGAGTCGGCGTGTCGTGAGCCTGAGCTTTCCTACAAAAACACTGAGTGGTCACGAACTTTCCCCAGTTCCTTGCACAGGGGGCTCCCTTACAGAAAAAAAATGTCATGTAAAAAAAATAATAAAAATACAAACAAACAGCTAAGCCCCTAACTTCCCCTCTTTAAAAAAAAGTCATCGGCAATTACGGGATAAACACAAAAAGCTCCTCGAGATCCGTTTATCTTCAGAGACCTGGGGCTGGGGTCTGCGGGCAGGACCAGGGGCTGGGGCTGCTCCCTGCCTTTACTGACTGCTTCTGCACTGCTGAAATAGACATGCAGCAACACAACTGCATTTCAATAACGGGGGAAGGCTGCTCTCCCCTCGGAGGGAGAAAAACTGTTTTGTTTGAAACAGAGCTGATGAGATTGTAAAATACCTGATACTTTTGTTGCCAAACTTGTAAGAGATCACATTTCTAAATTACTGTCTGCTTTAAAAATAAATGCACGCGGTGTATTTGTAAGCACGTACGTGTGATGGTGTTTAAGAATACATGCACAGAACCCTCCATAGCCACCGATTTTTAAAGGGCTGCCTTGATTCAGTACCAACACACAGCATTTCATTTCCTTCTGATGCTGAGGATTTTAACGCAGGAAGGTTAGAATCACACAGATCTCCCTAATTCCCCCTTCTAGTTGTGCAACTGGCGTGATTTCAGAGCACAATCAGAACTGCATCCATCGCCCATCGGCTGGGTTTGAGCTGCACTGCAGGGCAGCAACGCGAGGAAGAGCCCTGGGCACGGGAGAGCTCTGCTGGCAGTTGGTAGGAAGCAGAGATTTCTGGTTCAGGAAAAAAGGAGCATTTTCTAGTTAGGCTGGAGCAGGCTAGCAATGCCTGGACACCTTAGTCTGGATTTCGCACTGGTATGTAAACTAGATTTGAACTTTTGCTCCTGTAAAACGTGATGTGAAGCGGAGCGGCCGGGGAAGTTTCGCTTTCACCCTGTGCCGAGGCCTTCTCTCTTATTGATGGGGACATGGAAATTGGTGAAGGGGAAGCAGCTCTGAGCAGAAAGTCCCCATGTGGATCCTGGGGTGATGAACCACTCTGGGAGAGCCTGAGTCCCTCAGGGGCTGCTTTTACATTTTCCCCTCATATAAATCCCTCTTTGTATGATGCCAGCTCATGCTGTGCCGGCTCCATGCCCCGGGGCTCGGCAGCCACCACGAGCATGATGGCACCAGAGAAGCCTGGTACGAGTTCAGTCTAAAGCCCCAGAAAAGCAGGACCAAGCAGTCACCTGCCCTTCTGTCCTGGGGAGAGCTGGCACAGCCCCCCGGCCCCGCAGCTGCCTCAGCCCCATGCACACAGCACAGCCAACCACGGCACGCACACAGCGGAACGGCCCTAACCTCATCCCCCCCACTCGGGACAGGGCCGACGCACGGCGGGGCAGCCCCCGAATGCAGCACTTACCCGAACAGGACCTGGCCTTGCTTCGCGGCTTGGGGGTGAAGCTGGATGCAGGGCCCCCCAGGAAGCTGCCCGGGTGGAAGAGGCTGCTGCTGTAGTCATGGGCGGCCGGTACGTAGGAGGGGTACGTGGGGATGGGGTGGTGGGTGGAAGGCTGGGCCCCCATGCTGCTAAGGCTGCTTCTGAGTGGGCTGGCGCTCTCCATCTTCATCCCTTCCGACAGCGACACTTGGTACTTGATGCTGTCTTTGTCCTCCTGCCGGGCCCCAGCGGAGGATGAAGGAGAGGCAGCGCTGGTGGAGTTGGGGTCTGGGGACACTTCCTTGGGAGGGGTTGGGGGGAAGCCAAAGAGGTGGGAGCCGGAGTGTGAGGCTGGGGTGAGCGAGGACACAGAGGCGGTGCTGGCCGTGCTGCTGCCGGGGTACACTGAGATGGCCCCGGGCGCTCCAGCTGCGGAAGGATGCAGGGGGGTCTTGGTGAAGGGGTTGACGGTCCAGGGGTTGTGGTGATGGGCGGACAGTGCCGCCTTGCTGCTGTCCAGCCAGGGGATCCCGGGGCTGTGGATAAGATGAGGCCGGCACATTTGACTCCCGGTCAGGCGGGCTGTAGGGACACAACAGAGCATCAGGGATCAGCTCGGGGCCAGCTCCCAGCTCCCGGCCCGCGTGGCTCTGCAGGCTGCGATCTCCCAATGCAGAGCAGAGCGGCCGCAGCCCCTTCTCCCCATGCCCTCCGGGGCAGATCGCAGCCACCCGGGAAAGCTTGGGGAGATGGAGCCAGGCAGCGAGTGGGGCCCCCCCTTTCCTCCCTCCCCACCCTGCAACAAGCAGCGAACCCTCCTGCTCTGCCTTCCGAGCTGCTGCAGCGCTCTCTCTTCAGCTCCTAAGACCACTCCAAGTAAAATCCATCGCCGATCACAATCCCTTCGTACTTTGCATCCGGGAAGCGGACGGGTCTGAGAAGTTTTAGCCTCCGCACACACTATTTCCCCTTCCTATCTCACCCTCCCCTTGTTTCCCTCCCCTCCACCAATGCCCGGCCATCGCTAGGGTTAAAATCCCCGTGCCTCCCTTTCTCCCCTGTTTCCTTCCATCTCCTCTTTCCCGGCCCCAGCGCAGCTCCGCGGCTGCAACGGGACACCCGCGGGCAGAGGGTGGGGAAGGGGCCTCTCACCGTGTGCCTGGCTGTAGGAGACCCTGGCCCGGGCGTGGGCAGAATTGGCATAGTAGGGGTTGCCCTGGGAGTCCAGGTGGTTGAAGAAAACGTCCACTTCGTCCGGAGGTAGGAGCTGCGCCGGTTCCATGTAGTTGTGAGCCAAGCCGGGGTGGTGGCTCTCGGGGTGCTGCCCGTTGAGCACGGCGTGGTGGGTCATCCAGCGAGGCTGATCCGTGGCCACCTCCATGGCCTCGGGCCTCCCCTCCCGCCCGGCCCCGGAGCAGGAGCGAGCGGCGCTCCCGGAGGTGCCGGGGGGGTTTAGCAGGCGGGGGGGCTCCGCTCAGATGGAAGCCGTCGGGCGGCCGGAGATCGCCCTCGGGAGGATGCGGGGAGGTCCTCGGAGTCGGCGCGTCCCGGTGCCTGCGGGCGGGTGGCGGCGGCGGCTGCAGGGCAGCACCTGTAGGGGACAGCGGGTGAGCGGCCGCGGGACGGCTCCGGGACCGCGCGGGGAGGGGGCAGCCGGGCCCCTCCCCAAAATGCTCTCTTCCCCCCCAGGTCCTCGCCCGGCGCCTTCCCTTCTCATTGCCCCACTAAATA
>WBMW01001649.1:7465-78317 GCA_013396635.1 Penelope pileata
TTGCCTCCCTCAAGGCACCGGTCTGAAAGGCTGCTCGATGGCCGTTTAGCGGCTGCTTGTCTCTCATTGTCCCTGGTCTGCAAGCCTTCGGGCAGGTGGGCAGACTTTGAGATAAGAGAGTTCTCACAGCAAACTTTGAGACAAAAGATTCCAAAACAGTCTCTTACACCCACCAGCCATCAGTTTTTCACCCACCACATTTTGTTCTTGTCTAATTACATGCTGGACTTTCTGTCCAGAAAGGTACTGTGAGAACCTGTAGCAAAGGCTTTGCTGAAATCCAAAACAATCTCACCAACTGTCTTCCCTTGGTCAACTAGGTGGATAACCTTGTCATAAAAGGAAATAAAGTTAGTTAAACAAGACTTTCCCACTGTGAACCCACGTTGGCTACGACCAATGACTGTATTGTATTTCAGGTATTTTTCAATAACTTCTTTCTATATCTTCTCCATAATTTTGCCTGGTTCCAAAGTGGGATGGACAGGCCTGGAATTACCAAGGTCTTCTTTCTTACTCTTCTTGAAAAAGGGAAGAACATTATCCAGCTTTCAGTTGACTGGGTCTTCTCCATATTCCCGAGACGAATAAAAAAAATTGAAAGAGGTTTTGTAATAACATCAGCTAGCTCTTACAGTACCCTGGGATGAATTCTATCAGGCCCTATGGACTTATGGGCATCTAGCTGGAGCAGCATATCCCACACAAGGTTGATGTTGGCTAAGAGGTTATCATTACCACAGTTCCAGTCTTCAGGCTCTGGGTTTCCGGGGATCCCAGGTCCCATCATCAGTGTTGAAGACAGAAGTGAAGAAAGCATTAAATATCTCTGCTTTGTCTGCATCCCTATTTGTGAGATGATTATCCTTATCAAGGAATGGACCAATGTTATCCTTGGTCCTCTGTTTGCTGTTAACTTATTTAAAAATGTTCCTATTTTTGTTACTCACACTAGTGGCCAGCTTCAACTCTATTTGAGCTCTGGCCTCGTGGCTTTTCTCTCAACAACGGCAAACAGCATCTCTGTAGTCCTCCCATGGTTCCAGACCTTGCTTCCAGTGGCCATACACTTTGTTTTTCCACCTTAACCTCTAGAAGAAGATCCCTGCTCAGCCAACTCAGCTGTCTGCCTTCCTACATTTTGGTACTACCTGTTCCTGTACTCTTAAGAGGTGGTGCTTAAAAAGTGACCAGCACTGATAGACCTCAGCGTGTTCAAAATTAGTTTCCAAGGGGACATTGCTATTTCCCTGAGCAGCCTCAAGTCTGCATTTCCTATAACGAGAGTTGTTTTGCTGGCACTTTTCCTCCTATCACCAAAGATTTTAAACTCAACTACTTCATGGCCACTATGGCCAAGATGGCTGCCAACCACCAAGTGACCCACAAGACCGTTTCTGTATACAAACAATAAGTTTGGGAGGACACCATTCCTAGTTGGATCCCTGAGTGCCTGTACCAAAAAGTTGTCTTCAATGTGCTTTAGGAATTTCCTGACCTGTTTGCATAAGCTGTAGCATTCAGGGCTATTTGCCTAAGAAGGATCATAAAAAATATTAGAGATTTTTTAATTTCTTCATATTATGCTCCTTGGAACTCCTAGAACATAAAGGATTATGTGAGAATTTTGGCATCTCTCAGTGGAACAGAAGATCCTGGAGCTACAAATTCTTTAACTGTTGCCGTTTTTCTTTTCTTTTCGTGACTGCAATTTAAGTCAAAATTAGGCAATGTTGCCTAAAAATATAGAATTAATCAATTAGAATAAGGAGTATGTGATGGCATTTAAATATAGAAGTCTGCTGGGTTGAAGTAATGCTGAGGCTGTTTTCTTCAAATTGCTGATTGTTGCTTATTGGTTCCAAAACAGAGACAGCTCACAGAGATGAACTGAGGTGAAGCAGTGGCTGCAGCAACAGCCTGTTTTGCTAAGTGCTTGCTAACATGGAAGATCCTCATTTTTGTTAACATTATTTCATCCTTACCAGTGACTCTGAGAAATAATTTGAATTTGGTTTCTCAGAGGAAGTAACTTTATCCTGGAATAAATAAATACCTTACTTAATGGATTTTCAGCTCAGGCATTGGTTATTATTATGCTAACTGAAACTCCTTCTAGTCATTACGTGAAATGTTCAGTTTATAATAGGACTATTCATTTAAAGAGAATGAATTTACCAAAGAAAATGTATCTAGAAATAGCTATTTGTGTACAACAGCAAGCAATCATTTTCAGTAGCCAGACTTTAGGCAGTGCTCAGAATCCTTTTCTCTAGTTCTGGAGAAGAATGACACCCTACCAAGTGTTTTATCTCTTGCAGATCATTCTCTGTCAATGCTGAGGTAAAATAATCAGTTCTGGACAGGATTTTAGCTCCTATTCAAATCTTCCCTTCCCTCCCCTCCCCCCTTCACTTTCTTTCCCTTCCTTTCCCCCTGTTTTTTATCTCATTACACATTTTGCTCCCTCCAACACCTTTTCTCTATATCCAAGTGTACTTTGTGTCCTGCAGGGTTCTTGAGATGGTGGCAGTCTCATGTCTTTGACCTTGATGGTTAAGTCCTTACAACATTGGCAAAGTTAGAAAATCTTTGCTTCTAGACATTGATTAATTTGAATGAAGCTAATATCATTTAAGAAAGCAAAATAACAACACAAATAAATTATTTATGTGATTAAATGGTTCCTTAAGTGCTTTTGCATTTCTCCTTGTTTTAATATTTTCTTTTGTAATCCTTTCTTCTCTTGCCTCTGCTATACCTTCTTCATATAAAGACTTCTAGTTTAATAGCAATGTAAAATTCTATGAAATCATTAGGTGAACTGAGCTCATGTTGTCAGAAAGCTCAATGATTTAACTGAAGAAATCTCTCAGAGTACTGGTAAAGAAGAAGTACAACCTACTTTATATTACCAGTGCATTCACCAGTGTTGCTTTAACTCGTTTGTTGTTGACTTTAAAACAAAGCTGGCTGGACAAGCAATCTCTGAGTGTGAAAGATAACAGTGGAGACCATATTAAAAAAGTCTACTTTCTCACTAGCTTCACAGGACTAGGTGCCCTCCAGCCTGAGTGGAATTAGATCTTCAGGTGTCTGTTATCTTCTCTCTGATACTGACTTTAATACTGATCCTTCATGAAAACACAACTATGTGTTTTCCAAAGTGTTCTGCAGCTCAAAGAGAAAAAATACCAAGTCTTATGTATTTCTCCCCAAATTATAGTTGCTTCCTTTTAGAAATGAGAAACTGGAAGGCTTAAGGAACAGTGAATTCATTGGCAATGTGAGCTGCTAGAAGGTGGCTGCTCAGCTACAAATTGAAGGGACATGGTATGTAAAAGCTCCTACAATTTTGATTATGTTGTGAAGAAAATCAAAGGATAAGACACAGAAATGAAAATGTAGTAAAACAAGAATTAATATATTGGAGAGTAGGGATCAAATCTTACTATCTGTTATTTCTTTTATCGCCATCATACTTACACCTTCTAAACAGTTTTCAAATTTATTTAGATGGTGACATTTTTGAGGTTTTCACAGAAAACCATTAGTAAAAGAAACCTGTTGTGCGAAAGTAATAGTTTAGCTGAAGATTACAGTGGTTTCACACAAATGATTTGTTTGTTTCATTTTAACACCAAGGTGTTATAATTTGCCTTTTTGAAGTGGGGTCACACATGACAAAGTGCTTCTACAAAGGCAGGTTCTGTAGTTGTTCCTGGGAGACTGTCTCAGCACCATGTTTAGGGATTTTTTGGTCAAGTATTTCACAAAGCTGTGAAATGTACAAACAGGTGCAATATTGTCTTAGTTTCTAACTGAAACTTTCTCTCAGTGTCTGCTACAAAGCTGTGTTTTGGTTCTAGAAAGAAAACATGGCTGATAACACCCGGCAGCGCTGAACAGAACCAAGGACATTTGTTTGTCTCTGCCAGAAGAGTAAAGAGGCTGGGGGGGCCACAGGGAGCTAGGAGGGGACAAGAATGGGGCAGCTGACCCAAACTGACCAAAGTGATATTCCATACCATATGACATCATGTAATATAAGGAAGGGAAGTGAGCGGGGAGGGCCCGTTTGCTTGGGGATTGGCTGAGCATCGGCCGCAGTCGGTGAGCGATTGCTTTGTACAATCACTTGTTTTGTATATAATTATCATTACTGTTATTGTACTCTATTTTCCTCTTTCTGTTAGTAAATAGTTTTTATCTCAACCCCCGAGTTCTACCTTATTTCTCGATTCTCTCCCCCATCCCAGCTGGGAGGAGGGGGGGGGGGTGAGCGAAAGGCTGTGTGGGGTTTCCAGGCCTGCCTGCTGAAACCAGAACAAACATGAATCAACAGGTATAAAATAAATCACAGATGTCTGCATTAAGTTGTAAAGGAAAACTTTCCATTTTTAAGACAAATCTCAGCAAACACCACAGATACAAAATAGTTTCAGCAGGTGGTAAACTGCTGCAGTGTTATCACCTCAGGATGCAGTGAAGATGAATGGAGCTCTGTGTTTTTCTGGCATTTCACAATTATGAGATCACCTAAATAAGACATTTCTATTAAAAATTGACTGTTAAAAGTACCTCTAAATCTCTCAGTGTAGGTTGCCTATTAATTAATAATTATCTTTCTAACAATTTTATGCAAGTATGACAGGTACACAGAGAAAGAAATCTTTATTCAAGACTGAAGATAATGTGTTTGGTGCTTGTCCTAGTTTCTAACAGAAGTTACGCTTCTCGTAGTGTCTAGTATGAATTTATCTTGTACCTCCGAGATACTGATAACATCCTGGCAGTGTTGAGCGGAGCCNGGTGGAGGATGCGGGCATATATATCAGTATCTCGGAGGTACAAGATAAATTCATACTAGACACTACGAGAAGCGTAACTTCTGTTAGAAACTAGGACAGTGCTGTTCAGTTCAACAAGAAATCCATTGTTATGGATTCTTCCCCAAAGAGGAGAAAAGCCCTTTCTATCCCCTTAAACTGTCTTTCTGAGTAGCAGAAGTCTTAAGGTTTTATGAAGTAGTTCCTATGTCAAATAATTAGGCTGTGGAAGGCCTGTAGTCTAATTAGGTTTAATTTAGTTGAATTTAAGAACATCTTTTAGAAAACAGTGTTCAAATATCTTGCATTGAGTTGCTGCACTGAGAGGACCCACTAGAATCATTGGTATACTGCTGTAATGATTCATTGTCTAACGTTTCATCACGTATTTTACATTCACTCTGAGGATGACTAGCTTCAGCTTCCACCTCTGTCTGGTAGAAAGACTTTAAAGACTCCTCTGATAATATTTTAGCTCCTGATTAGGTTATGGATTACGATCATTTATTTAAGTATTTCAGCTTCAGTATAGCAAGAACTTGCAGACTTTTTCCATTCTTCAGACTTTTTACATGGGCAAATAGTGACGGTACAAAGGGGGTATGGTTTTAAACTGCAAGAGCAGAGATTTCAGTTAGATATTAGAAGGAAATTCTTCACTCAGAGGGAGATGGAGCCCTGGCACAGCTGCCCAGAGAGCTGTGGATGCCTCAATCCTGGAGGTGCTCAAGGCCAGGTTGGATGGGCCCTGGGCAGCCTGATCTGGTGGGTGGCAGCCCTGCCCATGGCAGAGGGTTGGAACTGGGTGGGCTCCAATGTCCCTTCCAACCCCAACCATTCTTGATTCCATGACACTATCATTAGCCTTAGACTCTACAATGAATACAAAAGGCACATTGCAGGTCATGTCCACCTAGTACTAAGCAGATGATGTTTTTCTGAATATGCTGAGAGCAAAATCTCGTTCTCGAACATATGCTTCATCATTGCCAGCAAAAGCTTCACCATTGTGCCTGAAGCTAGAAGTTAAATTCAAGAACAAGGACTCAATAACCTGTTCCCTAAGAAGCATAAAAAAGTTGGAATGCTTTTGCTTGCTCTAAGAAATATTTTTTTCATTAGTGGTTATCCATAAGAAAACTTAAGGGATTATATCCTTCAGTGATTTAAACACTCCAAAAACACATTGACTTCTGTGACATTGCACTCAGCGAAAAAGCCAGATGTATGTTTTAAGCTGATTTTAACTCACATAAGGGTAACCCAGCAGGAAACCACCTCCAGTTTGCACTAATGTCTCTGGCCCACCTCTAAGCTAGTTTAGCAATTCACATCTGTAATTTGCATGCACTTGGAGAAAGAAAAGGTTTGCTTAATGATGTATACAAGCACACACACAAAAGATTAGCTAAAAAATAAATGACCTGTGTAAGAGTTAAAGCCTCACAAAGAGTCAAAACATGATGGATATTGGAAACTGCAAATGTGATCACAGCGTGATACTAGCTTTGTGCAATGAGCATAGAGCACATACAATGCATCATTAGAAATTCAAGTCATTGCATGCAGGGTAATTTTCCCATTTACATTGCACCTAATGCATCTATAGAAGATAATTAAATTACATAGGTAGGGCATATTGGGTTTTTGCTTCTTATTTATTTGTATTTTTTATCAGCAAGTTCATTGCTGCTTTAGGAAGGATCAATCAAGGAGGCTTTCAGCTGCTGCGTGCTATAGCCACAGTGCTGTACTGAACGCTTTTCAACTTGGTCTAACAGCTCTACCTTGTACTTCAAGGTGTTCCATTTATGTTCCCTTGTCACAGTATTTGATCTTGTCAGTGATTAAGCTGAGGAACTGGAGTGTCAGGTTACTGCAGGTCAGTATTAGCACATCTTTCTGCCAATTTGCATGACAAAATAGCATGTTCATGTAGCTAATCCAAGTGAAGAGGACATTACTGAAAAGCATCCTGCATAAATAAATATCTAGTTAGCAAGAAGATCGTGTCCTGGTGGCATGGCACTCTAGGAGCCAATAACTGAATGAAGACTGTGAATTCCTAGCACAGAGTTGAACTTGTAGACTTGTTTTTTCAACTTGAGCTACATTCCATGCAAATTTGATCTTCTTTTAGCTTCACTGTAAACTCAAATTTAGATATCTGAAGCTCTATCTTGGCTCATTTTAAGACACTTAGAAAAAAATACATGTTCTTGTTTATTTCCTTTACTATTTCCTTGCCAGTTGTTTCACGAATTGTAAGTAGTGAGGGTCAGAAGTATCACAGCAAGTAGCAAGGGTTATTTTAATGGTATAAATGCATTTGAATGCCTCTATAATTCTTTGTAGACATGGGTGACCTGCACTCATCTCAGTATTTTGGAACTACCATTCAGTAAACAGTCAGCAGTCAGCATAAAGTTAGCACTCCGTAGGTCTGTGCTGTCTCTCTGGGAAAGCTCTTGTATACTTGATAAGTGCTAACAGGATTCTACCATTTGTAAAGGTACACGTGATGACATGAAGGACAAGTGATGATATGAGTTACCACTGTATTTTGATTTACAACTCCATTATCTCCCATTATACAGTCATCTGGGTAAGATGAGGAAAACTAGAAAATAACAGTGCATTAGTATTGTAGAATGCATGTTAAGGCTCCATTAAAATGCAGTGATAATCTGGCATTAAAGGGAATTTATACTTTTAAAGAAGCTATATTTTAGATTGTCAGCTTCAAGATGATGTTCAAATAGCATCTGGTTACTTAGAGAAATATGTTGTATTACCACCAAGAGCTATAGAGCATATGTATTTACACCTTTACACATTTTGCCTCAGCTGCTTTCTTGTTAGGTAATTGACAAATAATGAAGGTTTATGCTGAGCTATTTTATGTTATTTTCTTATTGTTCTTTAAATGTGACAATGGAATGACTAATTTTTGTGTAAGTGAATGAATCATCTGAAGATTTAGTAGGTCTATTGAAAGAAAAACACTGAGAGTTCTTTTAAATGTATTTATCAGTGTTGATTAGTTGTTGATTTCTTTTATAAAGATTGCCTTATCTCTTCCTACTTGCTTCTTGTTTATGAAAAGAGGTATAAGTTTTTGCCAAGTTATTTAGAATATTGAAGCTGATCACCAGCCCTCTGAACTACTCAGATTAGCTTCACACCATTTCCCTGTTTTTTTAAGGCTTTTTTTTTTTTTTCCCTGTCATTAACTGGCAAATTGCAACCAGTGTAAAAGTTGCCATAAAGTAAGATTAAAGTCATTGTCATCTGTCTCCAGGTTCCTTACAAATGCAAACTGTAGTCTCTCTTGCTTGACAGAAAAACAACCTGAATATAAAACAAAGGATGTGTGGTACTGAGATCTTTCTTTAGTGCAGCGGCATTGGATAGATAATCTCTAAGGGAATAGACTTCTCAGAAACCACAGTGCTCATTAACAGAAAAGAGGCAAAAGCTATCAAAAGACATGGAAAAAAGCAAACAGTGGAATAATTGCATAAAGATTGATATGCCAGTGAGTCGTCTCCTATATTCTGTTTTTAGCACTTCATCCTGGGATAACAAAGCTCAAGCAAACCTGGAATGTTACTCTGCTTAGAAGAAATCCAATGTGTCTTCTTGTTACAGTGTTCAGAAAAGCAGTGCAGGAGAAAGCAAGGAGAGAAGTTGCCTTTCTGATTGCGATCACCGCCAGCACTACATGTGAAGTGCTGAGAGGACACAGTGCCCTGCCCTCTAGCACGGGAGCTGCAACAAGGAAGGAATGAGGAAAACATGGATTTCTCAGGTAAGACACAAAAAAGACAGTAAATTGGACCATGGAAATGAGAATTACAATGTTTTCTCTTTCTTCAAAAGTTTCAGAATATTCTCTTCAGAATGTCTGTCTGAAGCAAGAATAAAACTTTAAGGTGTTTTCTTTCAAAGTGAAAGTCTAGAAATAAAAAATAATTCTTGTGTGATTGTAGGCCTGTGGAGTTTTTTAAGTAGTCTGAATGCACTGATAAAGACCTTTGTCCCAATTGCCTTTTATGGCAGCCTTGTAGTTAGCTCCAGATGAAGTCAGACAAAAAGAAGGACTTGTAAACGTTTAGTTTATATAGTACTTCTAGAGAAAAATATGCAGTTCACATGGACATTGGTTTTTTCTAGGAAAGATAATTTTCTTTTTTCCTAGAAAGCATTTTTAAGATGCTTAGAAAGACAGAAGGATAGCAAAATTCAAACCTACTGCTACGATGGAATTCCTTTCAAGCAGAGGATAACCTGTCCAAAAAGAAGGAGACCTTTCAAAATATGCGTGGGAAACTTCTTATAGAGAGCAGGTGAGACCAGAATTGCAATTCTGTAATTCTTTTTCCCACAGGAAAAGTAGACATAAATTGTAATACATTTTCCTGTGCTACCTTGTCAAATACTCTTTCTTTTTCAGGGAAAATAAAAAAATTTAAAAAAATAATAAAAAAAAGACTCTTCAATCACTCAGCCAGAACTAACACCATACAGAAGGAGAGGCAACTCTGTTCTTATTTCTGATTTGCCACATAACAATATTATTTTGCTAAACTTTGTAATTGTACACGGCATTAGGTCCAGCCTAAACAGTCTGTTCACAGGCAGTAAAAACACCTGTATTACCCACTGGTCTCATTTTTAATCAAACTTGGATGGAAAACCTTGCAGTTCTTCAGTGTAATTATTCACCTGTAGGCTATTCCAGTAAAGTTTTCACAGATAAATCTAGACTGGATGGGGAAGAAAGGAATAAACGTTTTCCAAATGTAGTGTCTCTTGAGAGTGCTGCTGAAAAAGGGTGGACTGTTTGAATGTATTAACAATGTCCTTACTTAAAAATCAATTAATGAGTATTGAATTAGTCACTGGATGGAGATGAGATTGCTCTAAGCAATAGGTGGATCTGTGTGTAAGAGGTGTCCTTTGCAATGAGCGCTGATGGCAGCAGTGCCAAGATGTGTAAGACATTTTCAGGGACCAGGAGGAAGTAGGTATGTATGAAGGTTAAAAATGATTTCATTTATAAGAAAAGTGCTTATTAATAAGGAAGTGTTTGACTCTTCTTTTGTTTGTTTGTTTGTTTTTATTTTTGACATACCTGACAGCTTAATAGGGCTTAGGTGAAATAGATCTGTCAGTGGCTGCCCTACAGATATGTATGTTACTTACTGAGTTGGACACTACAGAGAAAATTATTTCAGCTCTCTACTAGGCTTGCTGTTCTGTGTCCGAGAGGAAGCATCAGACATAGTGCTAACAGTCCTTCCAAAATCAGCATGAGGAATTGTCAGAGTGGCAGGATTCCCCTCAGCTCTCTTTCATCATCAATTTATCTTTGCTTTGTTGTTATCCTCTCTTTGGAAGACTGAGTCTCTGAAGTCAACAGATGAAATGCAACTCTGCCACACAGGGCTATGTCTCAAGACAACTACACTGACTACAGCAACATCTACCACACTGTGAGTAATGACATAGGAAAATGCAGGCTATTTAAAGCAGTGGCAGGGCAAAGAGCAGCTTCCCAAGCTGCAAGTGCGTGAACACTGCACACCAGTGTTCATTCCTACTCTACGCAGAGGGATTGTCTGCAGAAGAGCAGCATGTCTGTTTGTGCTCTAACGAACAGATGTTGGCATTTGCTATCAGAGCTCCTTTCACCAGGGGGAATGTGACATGAGAAGTTATCACAACAGCCACATATATTGAGATGGATTGTAACAGGATCGTGATAATGATTCCTTTTTCTTCTTTTTTTTCCTTTTTTTTTTCCCATTTTTTTTTTTAATGAGATGTTGATTTTCTAAGTCAGCATAGAAAAGGAAGGATTGTTGGCTGGGCTAAGGAAAGCAACTATCAGAATTCTAGCTGAGTTCACTGAGTTTGTTTTCTTGCTTTCATTGGTGGTACAGTCAATCACATGTGCTGTGAGTGAACAGAATTCCCGTTTGATATACTTTATGCTCCCTGCCAGGTGAAGCAATAGAAATTATAAAGAGTGAAACTGATTGCTGACTTAGTTCTTGTAAGAGAGTGTGGTGGGGGTCTGAGTGTTCTGAGGAATAATTCACAAGTTTGTGCATGGTGTTAGCATCAGCGACTTCATATGAATTACACTTCTGCCTGGTTCAGTGTTTAATACCAGGTAAGTAGATTTCGAGCTGTCAACAAAAACCTGCAGTCATGCATTTTGTTTTCATTAGATTTTACAGTTTTGAGAGCAACTGAGAAATAAAAGAAAATAGTTCCAAGGATAACCTTGAAGAACTTCTTCGGGGATTAACATATCCATGTATGATTACAAAGAAGAAAGTGTACATATGGAATGTGGAAGCTGTGTATTTAAAACAAAGAAATCAAGAAAATGTAAAGATCAAAGAACTGTTTCTTCATTATCTTGCCTGTTCTACTGACTCTTTAAGTTTGTTCAAAGAGAATATCACAGTCTTTAAGCTGCAATTTCTGTATCCATTTTATCAACTTACTAAAACAGTGTGGTACTTGTATATAGTCTTGGATGAGAATGAATAGTCTCAGAGATGGATAGTTCAGCTTTCTCTGGAGTGGGAAAGTTCTGTGAACTGAAAAAATTATACTTGCAGGCAATTACCTTCCAAAAATATAAACCTCAGTCTTCAAGAGGTATCAAAATCATCCAAAAAAAGGTATAAAAAATTGACATCAACTACTCTTATTTTTGAAACCAATGTCAAAATTCCCACTGATTACATCAGATGCAAAAGTGGACCTTACAGAGCAGTCATTTTCCCCTAGCGGCATAATATAAAAAATAAGAAGTAAAAGAGCTTGAGACAAAGCTTTAGACCACTGAGAAACTGAAGAAAGGACAGTAAATAGGATTTACAGCTTTGGATTATTTGGATTTTCTTTTGTGCTACTACTTTTATTCTCCTCTTTAAACCAAAAGAACCCATGCATACTGAAGGCATGGGATGTGTTTCCAGAAAGTAATAAAAAAAAATCCTTTGTTTTCCAGTACAAGAGGCAGGCCACAGAGATACATGCACAAATAAAGCACCTCCTTAAAGACGACACACTTAAGCACAGATAGCAACATATCTACCTTAACATGAAAAGCTTACTCTTCTGAAAGGTTGAGTACCACCTGCAAACTTGGCCACTTCTTCCAGATGACTAAGAAAAAGCTGAATGCTAAATACAAGGGGAGAACCTATTGCAATTCACCTCTATTTTCATATAGATTAGGGCAAAATTTGAACAGTAGTATTGAAGCCGTGGTTCCAAGCTAGCCACCTGAGCTGCTTTACATGTTCCTACACGTATTGCTAAAACAGAATATCCCGAGGTAGGTAAATTAATTCATTTGGCATTAAGCAAGGAAATGCTGGTACACTGCAATAATCTAACTTGTCCTCCATGTCAGATCTTCCACAGATAGATCTTCCAGCTGCCTCAGAATCTCACAGAGTTGTGCAATCAGACAACAATTTTAAAGCAACACCATTCCAACTAGATGGTGCTGAGCGTGAGATAACTGAGCTTTCTGCAGTGCTTTCTTATTGTTTGTTGAGAACATGCCCAGCTGTGTGCTTTGCCTGAAAAGCTTACATTATCTAAGCCAAAGAGATTTTTTGTGTTGATGGGTGGGACATAGAATATTTCCTACACACTGTAAAATGCATGAAAATTATGATGTACGTTTCCAGGTGTTTTCATTATATCATCTGTAGACTTTCTTCATAAGACTCTAAGGCTGCTCTGCTGAGAAGAACCCCTTTATAGAAAATTAACAAGGCCAAGAATATGCATTTCAAAGTATATGTCAAAGTACATTTCAAAGTATATATTCGCAGCATGTAGATAATGAGCAAAGGAAGAAATACACATTCTTCCCCTCTTGAATGCCCCTGTCTTTCAGTTGAAATCATCTTCTGCTAATTAAACCTAATTCATGTTGTTCCTTGTATTCTTCACATAATTATTTCTTTGTCATTTTACAATGCACATAAGACATCATTTCACACAGATGCAGATCTATCTATCTATTTCAGAATCTGGCTTTCAAACTATGTTATCTAGCAATAGATAGTGGCTTGGTAAGATGAGGGACAGCATTAATGAGAGATTTAATAATTGTAGATCACTTGTGTACTGCTTCCCTGCAAGGGGGCAATTTCCTTTTGGCTTTATAAACCAAAAGAAAGAACAAATCTGATGCTGAGATAAAGAAATTGCCATGAAAGCTTGGGAAGGTAATAGCAAAAGGAATGTTCCTGGATAGATCGATTATATTTCACATTGCAACAGCCTTTGGAACAGAGCACTCCGTGAAGACTGGTTATGAATATAAAACCATGTGCATTAGAGAAATACTTTACAGCTGAGTTTAACATTGTTGCGTAGAGAATTGCATAGAATAGAGCAATTAGTTCTACACTTTTCTGAAGTTTTTCTCATGGTTAATATCTTTTGGGTATATTCTTGTAACTTCTCAGAGGCCTATGTGCTTACAACTTAGCAAGATTCACGAGTATGGATTTCATTGCTGTGTCACAGCTTGGGCTGTGTGTAACAAAGATCCTGTGAATATCACCATTGTGAAGCGTTTCCCTCTCACTGTTTGCTAACCACCTCAGAGTCAAGAACAGTCAAATAAATTGTCTGCTATTAATGGATGCTTTGAAACAAAGTTTCTTTCTTTTAAGATTTTACATTCCTACACACTTTGTACTTTTGAAGTGCAAAGAATGGCAAGGTCTCAGCACTTCACTGCCGAGTTTTCGTGAGTCAGTCCTCCTCTGCTCTATTGTTTGGAGAACAGTGGCATGAAAAACATACCCTGAAATTTATAAACCAGTGTCTGGTTTTCAAACCAGAGAAATAGTCATTCTCCTAACGTTACCTAAAGTTAAGGATAGAAATAAAAGTGTGTGGGCTTTAGGGTTTCTTGGTCTTCCTGAAGTAACACTAGTATTTGTCTTAATGTTATGCAACATGAATAGCTCGCATCTGCTCCTAAACAACTCCCTCTTCCCTCTCAAATGCCAAAATATCCAGTGGTGGGGATTATCTTGGATCCTCGGGAAAGAGATCATTTCTGGAGCCAGAACAAGACCTCCGAGGACTGGAAAGCTCCATCCAAGAGCTCTATGCTCAAGAAGCAGCACAGGAATAAAAATGTTGTCTCTGTGGATGGAATTCAATGAAGCTTTTTTTTTTTTCTGCTGGAAACATAGTCTAGAGCACTTTACTTGGGCTACTCTGTCACTTTCACTGACATTACTTCCAAAATGCATGTACATGCGTACCATCAAAGGAAAACAAAGCCGCCACCTTTTTTTTTGTTTTTGTTTTTGTTTTCTGCTGGCTTTGCATTGCCCTCGGTAAAATAAACCTAGAGCACTGCCCTGGCTGAGGAACAGTCTCTTTTTGGCCTAAGCCAGTCTTCAGCTGGATCATTTTCCTGATATAAAAGTTTAAAACTGTTTAATGGAAAGCATGGAAATGGCAGAAACCTGATGAAGAGTCACTTTTTTCTCTAAGACCAGATAAAATAGCCTTTGGAACTACATTCAAGCCCTAGATGATCTCTAAAATAACAGATTGAATCTTGCACCTACTTCTGTTAAGAGATTACAATCCATGTCTCAAAAAAAATGACTTTTTTTTACTTCAACAGATACTGACTGTAAACAGAGAGACCATAACAGAACCTATGTTTACCTCACTTCTATCCTTTGAATATTTCTTCCCAGATGGCAATGTTCTTGAATCCATTTAATTCTCACCACAGAAAGAAATGAAAGAAAAAATTAAGATCAGGAGGAAGTCTGCAGACATTATAGGGAAAAAAAAAAAAAGCAATCTGCAGAATATATTCAATGCATTTAAATGTTCAAGAAAGATACCAACAGAGGTTGCAGCCTGTATATTAGGCTTACGTTTCATGCTTTTGGTAGAGGTATGGCAAAGACTTCAGCGTGACAAGGGACCGATTTCTCCCTGTGTCTGAAACATGACAGAAAAACAAAGCAGATGTTTCCTGAGTAGAATTAAAACCAGGAGATACCCAAGAGGAGGTCTAAATAATTTCTATTTCATTTTTTATGACACACTTGTGAAATCTAAATAATTTCTATTTCATTTTGTTATGACACACTTGTGAATTATTTTCATCATGCATTTGTGATTAAAGGGTAGAACAGATGGTGGCTTAGTTTAATAAAAAAAATATATATTTTTTCAAAACTGATGATGCCAAGGATTTATTTACTAAGTCTAAAAGGTCTTTCTCTCTTCTCTGTAACTGAAATATTCCTCACTGACATCAGATGGAAATTAAATGAGTCTTAAGGATATACCCTTGCTTTAAACTATGCATTTTCTGTACCCATTCTTAATGGTCAATACTACATATATCAACGATTCAGTTATTTTCTGATGACAAGTGTGTTCCCAACAACAAATGTATTTGTGATGAAAATCATAGCAACTACACCTCGATGCCATGTTTTGAAAGGAGTGGTCACCATTCTGGTCAGAATTCCCAGAATTCACAGCTTCAGAATTGTACTGTAGTCATCCTGGAGCTTCTCACATAGTCTATTGCAAGGTAGAGGTACTCCGGGTCAGGAAAAGCTGACTGATGGGAATTGTATCATCTGACTCTTTTGAGCTCTTTCCTTTTGTTACCAAGTTCCACATGGAAAGTGCTGGTGCACAGGAAAAAGCTCAACTTGATAACTGCTGTAATGCTGCAGAGTCACAGGTTATTGCAGGCCAGTCTACTGTCATTTTACAATATCACATTTATGGTGATAAGGGTGTCTGAGAAAGGAAGAGGAGAAGGACATATTCCTTTTACATCATCTAGAGGAGGTTATCTACAACTAAGTTAAGGACTCAGCCAGTCATAATGGACAGGAGTACTGCGGATGTGCACAGTGACTGAACGCCAGGAACACTCCTGCGTCCACTTTGGGACTGCAGCAATGAGCCATCTACATGTTTTTCCACCAGACTTAGCATGCTAACAGAAAGCACATCAGTCCTGAATTGCTGCAGTGGCACATAAACTAACCACTGTTAGCAGGTCGGACGATCAACCCATTAAAATCATGGCATCTCTTCCTTTTCTGATGTGTCATGCTCCTTCAGATTCACAGGTGTGTGAACAAGTTGCAAACTGAGATCACCTTTGGTGATGACACCTTGGACAGCAAGGCTGTCAGGGTTTTCAGGCATTAACGCAGAGATAAAGCTGACACTGCAAAGAAGGTGAGTCACTTCCACAGCAAGTCCTTAGGTCAGTTTCCAGAACGGTAGATCACAAATGTTACTCCACTTAGGAAAGCCAGTAGAAAATGGGTGAAAGATGAATATAGGTCGATTATAAGTGATTGTCAAGTATATATATTTTTTTAAAGGAAGAAAGGACTTAGCAAAGTAAAAACTGTTGAGGTAATTTGATCTTTTTGCAAATATCAGGAGCAGCTTTACCATCAGGAACACATTCTATTCTAGGAGCCATTCTTTAGTTAAACAAATGCCATCAAGTCCAATAATTGAGTAAAGTGCAATAATTCATTATATCTGTGAAATCAAATTAATTACATCCTGGCCACAGTCCATGAATGAGTTTGTAAAGAGTTTCCAGAATCATCAGGTTTTTCCTAGTGCCATCAGCTAGCACAGTAGAATAATAGTGTGAATTCACAGGAACAAGATATACCTTTACAGTTATGTATCAAGCACAAAGATTAACTTTTATATTCCACATTAGTGCACACATTCAGAAAAATCATATTAGGAAACTTTTTTGATATTGTTGGTCTTTATTCATACTTGAGAAATTAAATAAACACAGAGCAAACTACCAAAAGTGAGTAGAATTTCTTGCCAATATCCCAGTGTTCTAGTCCCAGTGCAGAATCATGCATGAAGATGAAAACAATGTTTTTAAAGTGCATTCTTACTCTGGATGGCATTGACCTATCTTTTTTTTCTTTCAAAACTTTCACCTCCTACTCTTACAACTCTTAAGAAAAGTGCCTAATTTCATAAGGTGAGCAGGTTTTCAATGGCATTTATAAGAGTTGAGGCCCGGTTTCACCTTTCTACTCTGTTTGCTTTGTCACAGGAGTATATTTTACAGATGAAATACTCGAATGTAGCTCTAGGTCATGTTAAATAAGGAGGTAGAGGGGCATAGCTTATCATAATTTATCATAAAGTAAAGAAAGGTACACAGTTGTTGAGCAAAAGACATTTGGCTGTGAAATGGGCTGTAAAGTCACTCAAATACTGTTTACCGGATATGAAATTAAAACAGATTATTTGCTTCTTTCTCTGCAGTAGCCAAGAACTACATAATATGCAAAACCAGAGACTGTAAAAATAAATTCCAGATGCATGTCTAGTAGATATTTCATTATAAATCTCAGTGGAGAACATCTGGGTTAATGTCCCTTACCATCAGCTGTACCAGCACGTGCAAGACACACTCCTATCATTATGCCAAGGAAAGGGGCTGTGCAAGCTCTTTATAATCTGCTTTGGCAAAATCAGCCCAGTTAAATTCAAGTCACTTCGGAGCCAGCCTAGCTGACCTTGCCTGTAGCAGTCTATGAGGTGTTCATGTGGTCCCATCCATCTGCCATCCATCTGCCAGAGTGGTGAGGACAGCAAACTTCACCAGAATGACAATAACAAGCAGCCAGGGGGCAGGTACATATACAACCACACCATCTGTTTGCTAAGCAAACATCTGCCCACTAAGTGTCCTGACAACGATCACATATAGTAAAAACACTTCACAAGCAGAGTGTGAAGTGCTTATGGACAACCACACTGAAGTGCTTCTGCTGGTGCAGCCAGTTGAGTTGTGTGTTAAAGATGTACAAAGAGACATAATTAGCTATAACAGTATAGTGACTGATTTAAACCTACATTTTCCCCAGAGTGATTAGGGGATATGGCTTGATACTGACATCAGAATGGTGCCACAATTCTTACAGCAAATATGGTGAGACTGGTACGGAGTACACAGACTTTCACACTGTGACAACGTCGTCCCATTACAGATCACTTGAAAGCAGATTCACTCCTTTGCACTCTAGATCCATGACATAAAGCACTTCAGGCAATATGTGAAGGCTTAAAGCTCGTCTTTTGAAACTAAACAAAGCCTTCCACTTGGAAGAGTCTTTAGCCTGTCTTCTTTAGAGATGTGTATAATTTCTACAATGCAAGTTGCACTTCATGTTTCATGTAGAAGGACTTTGCATAGTGCAGAATCCTTGTGTTCAACCAATGTTTCATATATTCATATTCATTAAATGTTAATTCTCATTTCATATTTCAAAAATAACTTGCCATGTCTGGATATGCACAGAAACTGTGCTGCTTTAGAGGTAGAATAATTTTGTTCTGCAATCTGTTGTGGAAGTTGGATAAGGTGTATATTACTGTTTTTATAATGTTTTCTCTCTAATTTGCATGCATTTGCATAGTGATGAGAAATGAGTAAGAGGCTGAGGTACTTAATGCCTTCTTTGCCTCAATCTTTATTAACAAGACTAATTGTTTTCAGGATATTTAGCCTGCTGAGCTGGAAAACAGAGACTAAACATTGACTGAAGCCCTTATAATCCAAGAGGTAATGATTAGTGATCTACTATGCCACTTGAATACATACAAATCCAGGAAGCCGGATGGAATCTACCCAAGAGTACTGAAGAATCTGTCAGAAATGCCCACCAAGCAACTTTCAACAATTTACCAGCCAGTCCTGGAAAATCAGGGGTCACAGCTTACTGGACTTTAGTGAATATGATGCCCATTTACTGGAAGGACAGGACAGGAAGAATTTGGGGAATTACAGGTCTCCCAGACTGACCTCAGTGCCAGAGAATATCAGGGAGACAATCATCTTGAGTGCCATCACATGGCTTGTACAGGACAACCACAGCCAGGCAGCATGGGTTTACGAAAGGCAGGTCCTGACTAACCTGATCTCCTCCTACAACAAGGTGAATCACTGGACAAGGGAAGGGCTGTGGATGTTGCTTACTTGGACTTTAGCAATGCTTTTCACACTGTTTCCCACAGCATTATCCTGAAGAAACTGTCTCCTTATGGCTCATGAGTAGACAGAACGGCGTGTTATGAATCTATTTGGCAGCCAGTCACAAATGGTTCTCCCCAGGACTCATTATTGGAGCCAGTTCTGTTTATCATTTTCATCAATAATCTTGATAAGGGGACAAAGTGCACCCTCAGTAAGTTTATAGTTGATATCAAGTTGGATTAGAGTGCTGATCTTCTAGAGGCTAGGAAAGTTCTGCAGACAAATCTGGGCAGGCTGGATTGATGGACCACATCCAATCACATGACATTCAACAAGGCCAAATGCTGAGTGCTACACTTGGGTCATAAAAACCACATCCAGCCCCATAGGAGCAGGGAAGAGTGGCTTGAAAGTTGCCCAGCGAAAAAGGCCCTGAGGTCTGACCGTGAGCCAGCAGTGTCCCCAAGTGGCCAAGATGGCCAACAGCATCCTGGACTGCATCAGAAATGGCGTGGCAAAGCAGGACGGGGGATGTGATTTGTCCCTCTATATTCGGCACTGGAGAGGCTACACCTCAAGTACTGTGCTCAGTTTGGGGCCTGTCACCAACAGAAGGTTATGGAGTTGCTGAAGCATGTGCAGAGAAGAGTAATGAAGCTGCTGAAGGGACTGAAAAACAAGAATTACAAGAAGTGGGTGAGGGAACTGGGTTGTTTAGTCTGAAGAAGAGGAGGCTGCTGGGAGACATCATTGCTCTGTCCAAGCAAAAGGAAATTGCAGCCAGGAGGGTGTTGATCTCTTTTCTCAGGTGACAAGTGATAGAATGCATGGAAAAAGTCTTGAGTTGTGCTGGGGGATGTTTAGATTGGACATCAGGAAGAAATTCCTCATGGAGAGTGTGGTGAAACACTGGAAAGGGCTGCTCAAGAAAGTTATGGAGTCCTCATCACTGGATGTTCTTAAGGGACGTGTGTATGTGATGCTCAGGGACATGGTTTAGTGGTGAATTTGCTAGTGTTGGGGGATGATTGGACTTGATCGTCTCCATCAAAAATGAGCATTTTACTAGCTTTCTGTTCATCCGGCACCAACCTTTGGATACTAGTTTCTGCAACAAAGTTCTGTGATGATTCTGTGAAGCTCTAAAAATGTCCCCTTCCCACACTGCTGGATGCTTACTATTTTAGCTAATGTTAATCTGAACGTAATCTAGATCTAGAACATGCTGGCACAATGTGTGCTGTTTTTCACCTTCCCTGTACTAGCTGTCTGCTTTCTCATCCTCCAGGGGAAGGTGAGGTACAATGTATACACAAGAAAGAGCTGTCAACAGCATGTTAAATCTTGCAGAAAAGTGTATTTCTGTGTATGTAACATATCTTTCTCTGTCAGTCTTGAGCCGTTGCTGTACACTTTGGTGCCAGTAATAACAGACCCAAAGGTGGTCTGAGATGGCAGGGTGGTACAGACAAGTCTCTTGCTTTAGTTGTTCTCCAGGGCTTCTTATGGTTGGCTTTTGTTTTGAGACGGGGGAAACTTGATTTTTCATGCTACGAACAAACAGCAACTGTTAGCACAGAGCCCTAAGTAGAAGTAATATAAAATTTTCTCTGATTGGCAGTATAAAATCAGGCTGTGGTTCTCTTCCTTGAACTTGTTTTTCAAGCATTCTACATTGCAACAGAAGAAGATGGGAAAAAAAGGTTTTGGAAAAACGCTGATCAAGTGTTGAAGTCGTGTGTGGCTTTAATTATTTTTTTTTTAATTGAGATACTATTGTATAAAAAATAACCTTAATTTTATTTTTCAGATGTAGATTTTTCTGCATGAGAAATCAGTGGGATTGTTCCAACATAAAACCAAATCTGAGTAAGTCACAAGTATTGCCATACACAACACTCAGAAGTAGGGATTCCTTATCGCACTTCTAGGCTTGTGTTATGGCCTTTGAATACCTGCTCACAAGTCAGTGCTGGCCTCTTTCAGCAGGAGCATTTTATACACACGTTCCAGGCAATTTCTCCTACCTATATTTGCCAGCTTTCTTTTTTTTCTCTTTTAATAAAATTTTGGTGCAAAAAAAGCACCTGGGAATCAATCTTTCTTATATTAACATAAAATTTATTTCTCATTTCTTGTCCCAAACACAGATGACTCTTCATTACTTTCTAATCAGGTGAAGAAAAATGCTTCATGCTGTGCTAGCTTTATTATTTTAAGTGTGTGGGTGCACTGAAAACAGTTCAGTTGATCAAATATGTTTCCATGAATAAATAACACGTTCTCCTCTAGATTGTTTCTGCAAATATTTCTAACTTTTAATAGTGGGCTATAATTTCTAGCTTTTGTATTGCTTTACGTAGAGAGGATTTTGCTATAAGCCCGTCATTGTAAAAATAGAAAAATATTTTCCAGAGGATTGTAATTGCTTTATTTCTGTTTGACACTGTTCTGGCTGATGACACACAACCTTAATACCAAATGTACCTAAAATATATTAATTGCTGAAGCTAACTTGATCCATCTGGCATTAATTAGAGCTAAAACAACCAGAAGGACCTCCTCTGAGCTCATTATTGGCATACCAGAATGGGAATCAGTTCAGAAGTGGCTGACCATTGAACATCAATCACATCTGACTCAGCATCATCGTGGAAGTAAATGTTCATTTTCTAAGTTCAGTCTGAATTGTGCATTTGGAATAATAACCAGCAATCTCCTAGCAATAGCCATTTTTGCAGCAGATTTACTGAAATAAAATTATGTTCTTACATGCAAATTGGCAAGACAATTCTTTTCCGTTTATTGAAGAATGCATGAAAATTGTGAAGAAAAAAAAAACAATCCAATCCAATTTTTTTTTCCTGATATAAGTGAACTAACGCTCCAATGTCTCTGCAAGCAGAAATACTATATTGCTGTAAGAGGTCCTGCATGTGTGAATTTCTACAGCTGCAGACCTGTCTTCAGATGGAGTTATCTAATGTACATCTGTTTATACCCATTGAGGATAGCAGACATTTTGTCCATCTGTTTAATGCTTTGTGCATTCACTCGTCACTTTCTTATTCAAATGTTTACTGTTTTATTCTTGTTCCACCAGATACTATCATGTTTATGTGCCATTACTCACATATAGTAAAGAGACAATTTTAACTCCATGATCAGACTTTTAGCTGCTTAACAGAGACTCTGAAGAGCCATAAATGTTGGGGCAAGACCTTTCTGTATAGTGGTCAGACTACTGTAAAAAGTCTGAAACTGTAATTATCCTTTCACTGATTCTATTTAACAGTTTATCTGCCTGACAGCCTGGGCTGGAGCATTCTTCGATGCAGACGAAAATATCTCCATTTCAGATTACCATAGGCAAACAACGGCCTTTATATTCGTTGCCCTGTGTTACAGATCCATAGACTCACAATCAGTGGGTGTCTTTTTAGTTTCATACTGCACAAATTATGTTTCCTGAGCCATATGTAAATTGACATACAGAACCACGGAATGATTCATGTTGAAAGGGACTTGGCAAAGTCATCTAGTCCTGGCTGACCATCCAGCTAGATTACCTCCAGGGATCCCATCCAACTTTATTTGCTTACAATAAACTGGGTTACATCAGGCCGGCAACCATTCACTAGCGGGGTTCCCCAGGCCTCCATTTTGTTCTGGACACAGTATTCAAATGCACACAATGTAAGTTTGTGGATGATACTGAATTGGCAGGAGCTGTTGACTCCCTCAATTCTGTATGGATTAGGGTCTGGAGTTGGAAAAGAGAATAGTAAGCATTTCCCTAGGGAAATTCCATGTTTCAAAGAAATAATGAAACAATCATGTCCAAGTATTCTATGGCTGTAGCCTGGTGGATTGTACATTTATGTTTGCTTTGTTCATGTGTGTTCAGGAAGGACTGAGTTTGGTCAATGAACAGGTTCCTTGAGAGAGGCACAAGTAAAACCTGCATGTTACCTTGTGTCAACACTGTTCCTTTGTGAGTGTGGCTGCAGACATGCGAGGAATCATCACGAAAGTGCTCCCACATCACATACTGCCTGGGTTCAGAGCACAGAGAGTGAAATAGACTGTTCCTGCTACAGTAGGTAATTGCATCTCAGCCCAATTAGCTGCCGTTGCTGTTTATTTTCATACAATGTTAGTGACAACTTGCTCTGGTAAAATACTGCAAGCAATAATTAAAATAGCTAGTAGAGCTGTCTGTTATTTTAACTGGCTCACTGAAAGCTTTATTCTGTGTAAAGCAATACACTGATATTTGAAAGCTGGGGAATTTTGAAACAAAAGACATTTTGTTTTTCTCAAATTGGATTATTTTACCTCTTTTGCATAATGGACTATTAACTATTTTCAACAATTCTATTTGTCTCAGCTTTAAAAATGCTTAGGAGATCATAAACAAAGGCATTCATAGTGAATGTGATATGGTATGCAATACTTGTTACTCTAAAACATTCTCTTGTATCAGCAAAACATTTTTATACTTAGAAAGACCTAGTATTTAAAATCTGGTCTTTCTGGCGAGCTTTTTCCATCAGTTGTAAGAAGAAAAAGATTTGTTATTTCTTGAGCTAATGCAGAAATCTCTCCTTAGGCAAGTATCTGGTTTTTAATTCATCTTTCTCTGGCAGTAATTTATGAATGTGCTATTACCTGTGACTGGAAAGACATGAAGGAGATTCTTCAATGGCTTCTGTCAAATAGAGATTATGACAATAGATAATCTCTAAGGAATTTGGTCACAAAACTCTGAAATCACTGGAAGGGTTAGATGAGGGAGTGTTTTTAGTATTAAACTGAAAAGAAGCAAAACTGCATATACGTGTAAGATATAGATTCAAAAAAACAAGTGATAGAAAGGAAGAAAGGTGTTGAAATGAGAAGAGAAAGAATATCCTAAGGACAACCTAGACAGGCATACTCATTGAGAGGTGAAAATCTGAATTCATAGCACAACCGACAAGTTGTGAGCACGTGAGAGGAGAAATGGGCTCATGAAAAAGTGGCAACTGATCATGCAGCAATACAGAGCAGCAGAGTTCGCCTGAAGTTTGCCTAAATAAGCCAGCATTTCAGAAAAGGAGACACAAGACCATAAGAACACCAGTCTGAATTTCAGCATTTAGTTTACAAAAATGGTTCATGAAGCGCCTGCAGTCCCAAAGCACCTCTTTCTCCTTTGAAAATTAATGATTGAATGATAAAGGAGAAAAAACATATATCAGTTCCACCACACGAAACAAGTACAGATATGGATGCACATTGGGGGTTTTACAAGGGACGCATTGACAAAACGGACACAGAGGTAGCAGAGATCAACTCAAAGCTGAATTTAGTAAATTAACAGCAAGAAAATCTATCAGATCAAATTCAACTTAGTGCACCCTATTGACTTAACTACATGATGATAAATTTAATCTACTGTGTGAGTAGCTCCCTGTGGTTCTTCAAGTCTCTGCTGATCACAGTATCTCCAAGGATCCTGTAGCATTCTCTCCGTAACTGTCTTGCCTAGTAAATGACCGTGATGTTCTCACATATATGATTTCAGTTTTCTGTGCCCACTGTGCTCTAATTCAACTAAACTTCATGTCTTGTCTTTTATTTTCACCAGGCAGACAGGTATGACTCACATAAACTCCCTCTCTTCCTCTCTCAGTCACCATGAACAAATCCCTGAACAAATTTAGAGATCCCTGAAGATATCTTCAGTTGCATGAAGATGCAAAAGAATGCAGAAACATAAATAAAAAAATATGTATTTGGTGCATTGATATACCAATGTCATGATTTCCATGTAGATACAGTCAACAGAAGTTTTTATTCAAGTAAATTGAATGCAAATTCTTTATCTGTGTATTATGTTTTCAATATTCGCAGAGTGCATTATATTTAACAGTCTCTTTTCTCTCTCTGAGCACCTGTTCTGTCTCCTTGCACGCCGCCTTTCCTTCCCCAAGGTCATCAGTGATGTTACGATGTTATGTCAGTCAGTTCCCAGTTGCCTCATCTCTTTCTTAATTAGTGGTGTACTAGAACATTTCCTTGTTTGAGCCTCTCTCTATATATGTATCTATACCTATGCACCACATATGTATTCTCCTATGCCTCATCATGTCAAAGATTAAACTTTTCACTATTTCCCACAGCTGAGAGGAGACACATCCCACTATTACACTGACTGCCCATCATCCTGATTACAGCAGCTTTTGGTCGTGGTGTATCCACAGCTTCAGTCTGCAGCAGCCAGGCTGAGAGCAACGGTTGAGCTGCTTTGCATTTCCCCTTCCCAATGGAGCTGTATTTTATATAGACATTATCAAAGCATATGTTCTACATCTCAGGTGCCAGCTCAAAGCACTGAGCTAACAAAGACAGAAGGTCATTTGTGCTCCCATTTTGATCACAGTACCCCCCCAAACTCCTCCAAAATCACACAAAGATATAACTAAAAAGGATAGATTTTCTTGACAAGCTTCTCACTTTAATGTTTCATTGAATGTCTCCTTGATCACTCCACATTTCTTAAGGTTACTTCTGAGTGTTACTTCTGACCATATAAGCTTAAAAAGTAGGTCAGTCTTTTCTCCTGGTACATTTAAAGGAATGAGATTTTTCAAAAAGACACGTAAAATTTAAACATTCAAAATATACTATCTCTACAAAAACCTGAAAATAGAGATTCTAATGCTATCAAATGATTACCAAAGTAGTTATTTATCAACTTAAACCGTGTTGCAAACTTTTACAAAACCTGGGCATTGGATTTATTGTCTATGTACAATCATCCTACCAAAAAAAAAAAAAAAAAAGGCTTTTGGCAAAGCCAATTTTGAATCTGATAAACAGATGGTCTGGAAACACACCCTACTGTAAACTCATATTGCACAGCTAAAATTTTACATGTATAATATGATGCTAACTTGGTTTAAAGTGCATATAATTCTTATTTTCTATTGCGTTAAGAGATGGGGAAAAAAAATGTGGGAGAAAAATTATCCTAGCTGTGATAGACAAGCATATGTAAAAATCAAGGGTTTGCATATTTTTGGTATTTCACTCATCTGCATAATATTCAGAATCTGCATAATGTATTTTCTTTACAAAGAAGATTATTACCCTCTAAATTTGCAGGTTGCCTGAGAAAGGTGTGAAGACAGCTGTAAGTAACTCCTCAGGGCAGTGAGTTCCTGTTCTCCACCTGCCACAAATTGAAAACAACTGCAGTTTCAGATTGTGGAGTCAGAAATGGAGTAAGGGAAATAAGTGAGTCCTTCATTCAAGTGGAAACTGTAAAGTATGTAGCCAACTTCGTGCCTTCTGTTGTATTTTTTGTGTTGACACTTTTCTGGAAATACTGAGAGGGGAACATTTCACCCTCATAGTTTTTAGTGCATCCCGTCTTTTCTCCATTACATACATAAGCATGCCTTTGTACTGCTTTTTCATTGATGTTTTTAGTATTTCCCTTGATTGTTTGAATTTCTAGTCAAATTGTAGTGCTTTCCATTTTGCACATGGAGACAAACACCTAGTAATTATTAAAGGCACAGGGAAGATAAACTGAGAAACATCTTTAGAGGTATGTATGCTGTTCACTGAGCATCTAATGAATGAGGTTTTATTCCTCAAAAATGTGGGATTTTTCCCAAGTTTTGCTAACTTAAAGATAAGTCTGACTCCTAAATACCTTTAAGTATAACTTCTCTGTAAAGTGGCAGTGAAAGGTTCAATGATTTTTATTTCTTGGGGTGCACAGGGAACCAAAATGGTGGATGTGAATGACCTTCTTGCCTGTGACACTTCCCCAGTGCTGAGAAATTTATTGCAGCCACCACTAGAAGACTGTGCTTCTTTTTCCTGCTTGTACAACACACTCATTCAAGTTACCTGGCAGAGGGAGCAAACAGAATATGCACCTGTGGAAATCTCAATAGAAGAGAATCATGCAAATACCTCTATACTGTTTCCAGATCCAACTCATGGATCTAGCACCTTCTGTTTCAAAAAGTGAGATTTCATCTCAGTGTAATGTAAATATGCCCATGTTTCTTCTTCTTGGTTTAGTATGAGAACTTTCAAAAACACGTCTGTGAGCTATGGATGTAGCTCATCCTGTCTTTCATCGAGAGATCCTGAACACCTCTAGTAACTCTAAAAGTCTTCATTACAAAGGTAATAACATCTCAAAGCTCAATGCATGCAGTTCAGTTAACTGCCAGGGATGGTGACGAAGAGTTTCTCTTCAACTGAAGAGTTTCTCTTCAGTTTAACCTTTGGATTTCAGTATTGATGTTCAAGGAAGAAAAAGATAATCAGTATTCTTGATTGTACATTAATGTTCACTTCCTACCACAACTCAGAAACAGAATTGGCTGGAAATCCACCAAAGTTTGTCTGCAGAGGGCCTTTTCAGAGAAGATCTCTGCATTTGCTATTATTTGTCTACAAAAAGTAACAGAAGCATTATTATCAATATCAATATAAATATAGATTTTCTTCATAACTGGCTTCTGGCCAGTTACCTCTAGCAATAATATGGTAGAAATGCCAACATATTTGAATATGACATCTTTGTTATTAAAAACTCTCAGGCCTTTTATCTCATTAAAAAATTGATGATCTGTGCCAGAATAAGAGATGGGATTACTGCTATTGTTCAAGTCCAGAAGCCAGAAATAAAAATAAATATATATTTTATTACTTTGTTATGAGGATACTTAAATGAAAACACTAAGCTTCTTGATGCTTTGATTATCTCTCCATTACCTTTGCATTTTTGTTGATACTTAATCCATGTCCATTTTCTGTCCTTTATTAAGTTTAGCTGTGTTTTGTGAGTTTCTCTAGATGACAGTATTGGTTTAATCAAGAACATGAAACACACATCAACTCATCGTGATGTTAAGGCTGCAGTATCAGTGGCACAATACTGTACTTGAATGCCTTCTCAGAAGGAGTGTATTCTGAGCACTACTTCAGCTGATGAGAAAAGTATTTGGTCAAGGTTCCCTTCATTCAGTTTGAATTTTGTTTAGTATTTATACTATATACTAGTTTCCTGTCTGTCTTTTATAACTATAAAACTGTTTTGGTACAAGTTAAGAAGCTATTTGTATAACTGAAACATAAATTAATTTTACATTAAAACTACTGGGAAGGATTATGTTACAAAGTTACCTTGCGAATATTTATATTGGAAACTTTATTTATAGTAAAATTTTCTTTTGTTTGTTTCCCCTGTTTAATTCCTTAATTTATTCAATGCATACAATCTAGGGAAGAACCTAAACTGGAGGGGATATTTTTGTGTACATGTGCATATATTTCTATATTTAGACGTAAATGCAGTCATTTCTTAACTGCATTTCAGAGTTAATGAGATCATAGCAGTGGTTTACTTCATTATCTTGTGTTTATCCCTAGCAATTGCAGACTGTCTTCTCAGCTAGATTTTCATTTTTTGCTGTATTAGAAGTATTGTACAAAACAAGGTATGTTAATGGTGGTTTTCTGGGGGCATCCTCAGCTGCTCTCTCAAATTCTTTTCTAACAGAGAAAGGCTTAGAAAGTACATGCCTAGCTCTAGGAGCTGTGGCAGGAGTTGCGCTACCTGTCGCAACTGTGAGACTGAGGCCTGCCCTCCAGCCTCACTGCGGAGCAGCGGGTGGCCATGCTGAATACATGGGCAGCACTCAGTTGTCCATTGCCCATGTGGTCCAGGAGTACCCGGGCGGTCATCTCCAGGGGTGAGACTCTGGGCTGGCTGGAGACAGCGGTCCAGTGTGGAAGCAGGTGCTGAGCTCCCAGCCGCCCTCACACTCACAGTTTGTGATTGTGGCAGGAGAGCTCCAGGTGGGAGCAGCAGAACCCTCAGATGGTGTCCGAGGCAGTTCCAGCAGCCCATAGTCCCCCCACCTGTATGCATAAATGCATTGGTTAACGCATTGGGTAGGCTGACCCAAAGATTCCACATTTATGTGTGAGCAAGAGAAACTTTCTGCAGAGTCAGCAATACCCTGGCAGGGCAGCCTCTCGTGTTCAGGTTCTGGAGGAGACGTTTTGCAGGTAAGGACAACAACAGTGAGGGATCATGCATGCTCTGGGGTTGTCACATAGCACCACAGACCTGTATACATATAACCTACATAAATAACTGTAAGGTTGTAAAAATGGAGCAAAACAGCTGTTTGGGAGTTTCTCCTGACTCAACATTGCAAGCAGCCCTGCAACAGAGGCTGACATTATCATTTGGACAGCCACCAGCCATCCCCTTTGAGCCATTTAATTCCCCACATAAACACTGCCTGATGTCAAGTCCCCGGTAATTAATGTGTTTATTTTTTAACAAACACTAGCCATGAGTGTCTGGGCAAGACAGCTATTGAGCAAGACTGGCTCAGATTTCTTTGTCAGCATGAGAGTATTCATAAAGTGCTGCCATAAAGGCAGCCCTTCTAGCAATTCTGAGCTGTGTTGAGTTGTTTGGGGTTGTTTGTTTTTTTTTTTTTTGGGGAGTGGGGGGGGGTTTGGACATTTTAGAATGAAAACACATTTGTCTTCTTAGGCAGCTAGTCTTTAAAAATACTAAAAGAATACATTAACAGTAACAACAGAGATTTGTTTTGCAAGAGAAAGCATGCAATCAAGCTCTCTTTGCATCTCTATCTACTCCACCCAGTCTACGTAAGCTTCCTCTGATTTTCATGTAAGATAGATAAAAACAAACTCTTTCAGGAAGAGATTCAATAAGGCTCTACTTTTATTGTTATCATAGTGCCAATTTGCTGTTATAAGTTGGAGATCTGGATAAAAGCAAGCAAAAAGGTGAAGACAGACAAAACTGAATTTAAATTGCTGAAGCCCCAACTAAGATTCAGTTTCTTCATTGATTTATTTATTTTAAATTTTTGATTGACCAGAAAATGCAAGCATCAGCATCTCGGTTGTGTTTTTACAGAGGTTAAAAAAGAGAGTACAGCGTGGATCTTTACCATACTGAATGACTGGGACAGAGTGAACAGGCAACTGTTTTTCCCTGTCTCTTCCAACACAGGAACTAGGACACATCGAAAGACTTCAAGAGATGGCAGATGCAAAACAATTTATCAAAGTGTTTTTCCAACATTTCATGATTAATCTGTGAAACATCTTGCTAAATAGGTTGTGAATGCAGTTAACTGGGCAAATTCATGGAATAAAAATCTGTTGACTGTTGTTAAATGCAATAAATCTGCTGTCAGCTCAGGAAGGTCACTGGAGCCTGAAGAACTGTCACGAAGAGCTCATTGCATGCTCATCTTGCTTGCTTTGCTCTGATATTTTCTTCTCTGGGTTTTGGCTTTTGGAAACTGGAGAATGAAAACAGGGCTGTAAAGCCTCTTTGTCAACTTAGTACAATATGTATGCTTTTACTTCTTCCCCTGCTTGCCATATTCAGGAATGTTTATTTAATGTACATTTGAAACGATCTCGTCATGAGCTATTGAAATTAAACAACAGTGATAGAATGGAAACATTGGGAAAAATGTTAGTTGGACAAGGGAAATGAGCTACAGATATATGTTCTTGCAAATTAACTGCTGCAACACAATAACTAGTGGGGCAGAATATATAAATAGTCATTGATAAAGTCTGCTCATTTGATATGAGCTACTGCCTACAATTTGTGGCATCAGGTGACTGACAAATGGGGCAGCAGTAGAGTTATTTCAAGAACACTCAGCCATAAAAACACTGATGAAGATAGCTGAAGGAATTCAAATGTATTGTTCAGAGTATGGCAGTAAATTAAGATTCAATTAACTGCCATTGGCACAGGCAACCCAGGTTTGTCAGTATTAAAGCCAACAAGCCAAATGCCATGCTATGGAGGAGATTCCTTCTGACTTCTTAGCTTTGCATTTACTTCACTGCAAATGGCATGTTGAGTACAAACATGTGAGTTTAACATAGCTAAACAGGCAGTTTACCTTCAATTAAACAATTATAGTTTTGGTAGTTGTATTTTTGGTGGTACAGAATCAGTGGAAACCAGTTTTGAGTCCATACAGTTTTCTTCATTTTTCTTAACCTAATGTTAGTCACATTCATTAGCACATAAAATCAAACCAAAGCCCCTTTTAAAAGAGATCTAGTGCTGTTTCATTACACATTGCTACTAGACATCAGATTTTGCACCAAAGCACAACAGGGCTTTCAGAAATCCTTGGCATTAAAGCCTCTGGAGTACAGATCACTGCACCTCCAGTCTGCTGCTGGCACTGGTTCCACAGCAGTATCTTCTCCGTTCTTCATTTGGTCTGCCCTCAGTGCCAGCTTTCACGCCAATGTTCATCCCCCTTGTGCTCCTGTTTTGTGTTTGGCATTAACCGTCTCCACCATAGCTGCACTTTCCAGTTTTGACAAGCCACATGTTTGCTCTCTGTTTTTACTTCTGACAGCTCACTGAAAATGGCTGTTATTTCATGTGAAACCATGGTGCACTCTGTTCTGGCTCACTGATCATGCCATCTACATGCTTTAGTTCTGATTATCCTCTGTTTTGTTTCTGATAATTACATTTTGAGCATATCTCAGCTATTAAAGCCACATGTATCACATGGTCCGGTCCTCTGTATAGCTGGGGCTGAAAGAAGCACAAAACATGTTCCTCAGAGGGCTTATGCTGGCAGAAATAAATGGTTTCGTTTTCATACTGAAGAGGAACAGCTGTGAAAGATTGAATTCTGGGCTATGTAACTCAATGGTATGATGAGTTCCAGCTTTTCTGTTTTATCATTTCCTATGGCTCACTTAGTCCAACCTTGTGAAATATAAATTGAATCCTGCTGCCTTCTGTTATTTTATCTCAGTCTTAGATCCCCAAGGCAAGTGTACAAATTCGTGGATGGAAATATTACTGTCAAGGATTGCTTTCAGGACAAAAATTACTGTTTTTTTTTTTTTCCTTCTAGCTAACCTTACATGCTATTTACAACAGTTGAAAAAAAATATATTGTTTCTGACTGAAAAAGTCAACTTCCAAGGTAGCTCCAAAACAAACAAATCAGGAATTCTCTTCGACACCAAAATAAGCTCATAAATCCAGGTCAAGAAGGAGGTTAAACTTTATTGCTATTATCATTACTTAGAAACAGAAACACTGATTTATGTCTAGGTGAGGCAGAAGATGGAAACAATACTATTTTGCATCTGGTTAGAGTATGGTAACCACCCTAGGTTTGGGTAGTTGTCTACCACAGGATCCAATGGATGATTTTAAATTAAAGGTGTGGTCCAGTCTGACAATTGTGAACAGAAGAGCTCTGGCCTGCACACCACTGGCACTAACCTGGGCCAGCCCCAGAGCTGCCTGTTCCTCCTCGCCCACACATCCCCCCACTCTGGTCCCATGGCCCACTGGAGGTTAGCCATTGCGCTGCCGCCTCTCTCTTCACCCTCTCTCTGTGGGCAGGGCAGGCCCCAGTGCTGAGCAGGCCTCAGCACGTGGCTGGCCTTGGGGCACACAGCCCGTCCCACCCTGCCGCCCTGAGCTCATCCTATTCCTGTCAGGTGCACACAGGAAAGCCTCCACTTCATGACAGAATTGCTCTTGCTGCATGCTGAAGTGCCACAGAAAATTTTGCCAGCAAGCTGGATTTGACTACTATATTGGGGAAAAAAAAAAAAAAGGAATAATCCAGCAATCTAGCATCTTGAATTTTAAGTCTCTCTTTCTCCTCCCCCTTCAGGATAAGCTTGTCCTACTCAGTTGTCATGTACGTTGAAAATGCAAAGAAGAAATACAGGGGAAAACATGGTTCACACTTCACACTTCTATTGAAAATCCATTCTAATTCTTATTGATGGATAGATGACTTCTTACACCCACTTTAATTTTAGAGTGCAATATCAGGAAATTAAAGAGATTCAGGAAATAAAACATTATCTGTCAGACAGCATCATTTTGTCATTGTTACAAACATACTTACCCTGCCTCTTGAATTACACTTCTATATCATAGGTTAGAATAGAGCACCTAATGTGTCTGCCCGACCTTTAAAGCTTGTAAATAATAAAGAAATCACCAAATCTGAGGCTTTCTGCCCCAAAAGATTTGGTAGCGTCTACTGACATACCTACATATTTATTTAGGAATTTAAGGAAACAAGAAGCTCTTTGCATGATCAAAATACTTGAAAACATATTTCCCCAAAGCTTTTTTTATAAATCTGTCCCAAAGTAATAGAAAGATGCTCTCTATGCAAGAAATCTTTTAGGCCAAACATGTTACTAGTTCCCATTGGGGATGATTGAGTGTTTTGTGGAAATTGTGATCACAGCACCGCATTTACTCATCTTTCTCTGCAAGCAGAGATTACAAACTGTTTCCTGAGATGTATTGTTTTTATTCAGATTGTTTCATAACAATGTGTTTCAGACACACAGTCCTATTAGTAAAGGAAAACGTGTCCTAAGATATTCAAGCTATCCTGTGCCGCAGTCTGGAGTAATTTGAGATTTATCTTGCTGTTTACTTGTTTAAGGGAACCCTTCATGGAGGTATAAACACCCCCATCATCCCTGGCTGCTGAACCATGCAGCTATGATTGCAATATTCAAAAGCAGACAGATTTGATTATATTCCTGATGCCCTGTGTTTCTTTTGTACTACAAGTCCACAGCCAAACCTTTGCTACCCTTCACAACTCTCCACAATTTAAATCACCTTTAAAATGTTGCATTTTTAATTTTTATAACATTTTACCAGGGAAAGGGGCAAAAGAAATAGGGAAACAGAATTTCAAGAATAAATCCACAGAGGAAAAAAAAGTATAAAAAAAAAGTGGTATACCGTATAATGTACGATAAAAGCCTAGCATGACTGAAAAAATATAGTTTTCACACTGGAAAACTTTGTTGCATATTTATTGGAACTGAAACTGTTTTGCTTACTGAGTTTTTGCTCACTAAGATTTTCTTCATGTGCTACTGCTTTTTTCACAGTGAATACAGGACCCCAGAGGAATATGTATCAGAGGCTGGGAATTTTTAGGTTTACGTTACCACTGAGGTACATCAGCTTGCTCTTGCAGGTAAGAGTCCTAAGTTTATGTTAAATGTGAACACTTGTAAAGTCAGGGAATGCTTCTGTGTTCACAAAAAAAGCAATCAAGAAACATTTGGAAGATAAATGCAGAGGTGTTACCAAACTGAATGTTTGTGGAGAAAGAGGCTTCTCATAAGGTATCTTCAGTTAATGTTTAAGCCTTTTAAAGTAGGTGCCTTTGAGTATGCAAAGCCACTGATAATATTTTATTGGCTAATTTCTCAGCTTGCAAAAGTGCACTTTCAGTGAAAAGCAACTGATGAACAATTTGTCAACGTGCAGAAATCCGTCTAAAGCTTGTAAAAATTTTCCATTTTCTGAAGATTGATGGACTCAGATATGTTGTTTACAGAGAAGCAAAGCAGGCATGCATGCCAGGGCATAAGGAGCAAGTAACAAAGACACAAATTAATTAAAATGTGGCATGTGGTGGAGAATGTACTACAGACCCTCCTGGCAATCACTTCATTATTATTCACTTATTATTTTATTATCCACATCATTATATATATTACCTGGTTTTATGTCTTGTAATGCATAAATCAGGGGGGAAAAAAAAAACAAAGCATGAAAAAAAAGAAAATGCAGTTTGGAAATGAAACACTTTCAAAGTCATGCACCCTGTTCTGTCTTTTCTTTTAAGGCCAAACTATTGTTGTTTTTAAATAGTGTCAAATACTGGAATTACAATATGCAGGCCAAACTTTGAAAATGCCTCAAAATGATACATTTCATAGGTAACAGAGATTGTTTTTTTCCTTAAATCCTTATATTTACATTCTTGCCTAAGAGTGAAGGAAGGAGGATTTCTCTTCTGAATCCTCTCCTTCTTCACATAACTCCTTCAACATTTTATGTACGATCTTCTTATAAATGGCCTATAAACCACAGTTTTATAGGAGCTTCCTAATTTGAGCACAGTCATCACGCTATCACTATTTTTTTTTTCAAATAAATGTCATAATTTTCCTAATGCTACCACTTTTAGGAAATTATTTTTGGAATGTATTATTATATGATTCTGAGATTTTATATATCGGGTTTACTTATCTGGGCAATAAATGCATTCAACAGACAGCAGTATGCTTTTGGGAAAATTATGCTTGGAACAAATCAAATTTGTGTCTTAACTGACTAGTCATTTGATCAACATACTTGCAAACTTTTCTCACCCAGAGGAAACCAGGAATACACAGGGAAAGCAGAAAAAAAAAAAAGAAAGACAGAACAGAGCACAAGTAAACCTGTCTAAAGCTGATTGTCTGAGGAGGGCTACAGTGATAATCACTCAGGAATTGGTGCCAGTAACTCCAGGTATTTGAAGAGCCTCCACAGTATGTATAGTTCCTTTGACTTGATGTACTTACAAGTTCTGCATGTCTGAAGCAGAAGAGTTCTCAGTCTGACTAGACAAAGAGCACTGAAAGCACCCATGAATCCTTTTTGGGATGCTGAAGTATCTTCTCTAGCGAATCTCTCTTACAAGTTCGCTTTGTGCCATAAAGCATAGTTTTATGATTCTCTCAGCTGACATGAAGAAAAAGCTTTGCAGCTATTTGCCCTTTAGTTGAAAGGCGATCAAGTCTCATCTGTCTGCCTTCTCAAGCAGTAGAAATGTAATTTAAAATATCTTTATTTTCCCCTGGTACATCATCCCCTAAGATTCAGAAAACATAGTGAAATACTAATTGGGGCTTCCTAACTGTGTAGAAGCAACTTTGATCCCCTAAGCTGTGGAGAGAATGCCTGCAGGATGCTGAAGATAGTTAGCTGCAGAAAAATGAAATTCAATCCAGTCTACAAGAGATTTATGAGATACACAAAACAAATTTGGTTTATTCTTCCCAGCTACTGCTTAACAGGCATTTTTATTTTGCCTAACTTTTTTACTCATATTTGCAATGTTTGTAGCCTTACTTTGTCTCTTTTATTTTCTAAAGAAGCTATTTACAAAGCATATCGCTTGTGAAGATTTTGAAGCTTGCATTTTTGCTGTCTGGGTAGCAATTTTAAAGAACATACGTACTGAACATTTCTTCTATTTGGTTCTCCATGGTGTTTAAATTACTCCAAAAAAGGTATACACTTTTCCTAACAAGTAGACATTGCTGACTATAAACATCAGGAATAATTTTATGCTGATGTCATTCCAATGGGTATTTTCATTTCTGAAAGATCTGTAAATATTTACATTGGAATAGAAAGTGGAATGATTCTCAGTCTCCTAACACAGTCCTGGGGAAGTTCTGGGTCTTGAGAACCTAAAATGACTTATACAGAGACAGTTTTGCCCCACTTTCTCTTCTGCACTTTGTCACGGCAGGATGATATCCCACAGAGTTGCAAAACAGCAGAGCAAAAACTCATATGGCCCTAGTGCAGGAGCAACAAAGTTCATGTCTGGTGGCAGCAACATGGACATGAGAAGCAAATGAATGAGCTATAAGAGTGAATACGGACATTTATTTTCCTCCTTCTCCCAGTAATTATATGGAACTCTGGCTACAACTAATCCATACAACTTTGTAAATGAGATTTATTTCAAGAATATTCTGCATATTTAGTTATCTCTTCTTATGCAATTATGCTTCCAGTGTAGTCACACTGCAGAAAAGCAGGCCAAATTCTTCCCCTTGTTTAGGCACATTGGCATCTCCTACTTCATTAGAGCAGCAGCAAAATTGCTCTTGTGCTAACGAAGTCTTTCTCAGTAAAACTTTTCCATGGGCTTGTTAGCATGGAAAAGTTAATCTGATTTGTGATGTAAGTAGAGTGCCTAAAGAAAGCTCTAGTCTTAATTTAGAAAGACCTGAAATGAAATAGTAGAAATACAAGGGATCAAAAGAAGTCATTGTAACTAAGTAATAATGGGGAGGAAAAAAGAAAAGAAGAAAGAAAGAAAAAAGGAAAATACTCCTATATATGCTGTAAAAAATAAATAAATAAATAAAAATCTGTAAGAATGTTGTCAAGATGAATTGCTTCTTGGTGATATTTCCAGCATCACATTGTTACTCAAGCAAGTGAGAATTGCATCTGCACAAATACATGCACTCCTATATTCCCCCACAGCTTCATACGCAGAGGATTCAACCACCTGAGAATAAAGAAGAAACACTTTTATGCTCTGCAGTACAACCTTGTCCTCAGCAAGACGTGTCAGTCAATACTGATAAGCCATGTGAAGCAGATCCTGCCTGCCCTAGCTGTTGCTATAGGCCAATCCTGGATGCTGGGCACAAAGACAGTTTGGCTTCTCTGTTCCTTCCCAACTGCAATCCACAGCATGAGACTACTGTGCTTGGGAACATATTCCAACCTATTGTTGGAATATTGAGAGTACAGGAAAAAGAAAATGTCACAGTGCAGAGGACACTGCTGAAACCTTTTTAGCCTCAGATATCACTCATCTGCTCATTACTTCTCGTATTAAATCATTTCTAATTGAACTCTGAGACTTTGGTGGGGTCAGTACTGGCCTGTTCCCGTGAGGCTACTGCCTCATGCTGTCTCACTGCCCAAATGCCATCAAGTGTAGCTGAGGGGATAGAGTAGCTTCACTTCATCTTTTCTTTTTTGTGTCATGAATACATGTCATTCCTCTGACCACAGCAGTATCTAGCCAGATTGTCCTCACAGTTTACATTCCATTCTCTAATATGACTAAACAGAGAAACTTGTAAGTTCCTATGTTTCCTGTGTTTTTTGACAAGGATGTTGTAACTGTGGCAGGGAGAATGAGTAACAGACTGGCAGAGATTTCTAAGGTCAGGCAATCACACCCCATAATCCCAGTCATAAATTATGTCAAGTTCTGTGGTACACTCACTAAGATTTTTGTACTTGTCTCTATGAGGAAAGCTGTTTTGTGACTTTTTTTCTCTGGTGAGTAGAAACCATCTTTTAAAATCCAGCCTAAGTTTTTTAATAGCAAAGAGATACCCGTCTGTCCCTGTGCCAATACAGTTCTTCAGTTTCAGTCATTCTCCTGCACTCCCTCCCTGTTGGAGCAGAAGACTAACTAATACTTTGGGACAAGGTGCAGAGAATGTGTAGTGTATCAAATCACTTCATGCTGAACCTATGCTTCCCCTGTTTGCCTTTTAATTTGCTTTTGAGACTCAGTGTGCCCTGGAGTCCCCCATTCAGTAGTGTGCTGGTGGCTTACCCTTTATCCTGCACCAGCATCCTCTTGGGTCTTCTATCTGTCTGGAGGCGTGATGAGATACTGCTGGAACTTGAATAAGTGTTGGAAGGTGGATGAGCTATGACTGCTTTGAAAGATGTGTTAGGGCTCATAAAATAAGGTTTCAGTGCCATCATTTTAAAATGGGGCCAGAGTGAAAGTAGCATTTGTCATTAGAGCTGTTCTTCCCTTCCAGCCTTTACACAATGTCTCAGTGCTGTCCATACTCCTTCAAAGTCACAAGTCTTACACCTGACAGCCTTCAGGATTTTCAAAGTCAGCCTTCCCTGGACTTTTGCTAATGGAAATCTCACTGGTTCCTGAAAGGCGAGCGGAGGCATGGGAGTAGGGTAGGCATAACAGCTGTTATATTTGATGTAAATAAAAAGCTGTGTCATTTTAGCTATGGTTGCCATAGGCACTGGATGGAAGCATCTGTCTTTTCTCCCTGACACATTGCAGAAGAAGCCAAGGAGCCTACCTCAGGACTGTGTGTCCCACTGAAAATCTGCATCTTTGATAAAATATGTTATGCAAAATAAAGTTCCATAGTCCCTGTGCCACTGACTAAAGCAGTAGTTGCAGTCCTCCCTGTAGCTCTTGCCCTGGTATCCCTTGGTGACTGTAGTATCTCTTAAGCCTTGCCCAGTGCTTTGTGTGGTTGGGCAGCCTACGGTGTAATTTTTTCTTTGTCTTGCTTTTTTATTTTTACTTTTATTTATTTCTAGACTGATCCAGAGCTGAGCTGGATCAGATGAGCACACTCACAAGATGACTTCACATCAGCTCAGAGAGAGCAGCATTGGAGTGGAGGAGGGCTGGAAAGGGAGGCAGTTCGGCAGTTGTGAGCCAAACTGTGGATCCTCTGGAACTGTTCTCTTGGGCTCCAAACTCACTTCACTGCTTCTCAGATGTGGCTCTTTCTTGCTCTTTGCTTCATTTCCTCACCTACAGAAAAAGTAAGAAGCTCTTCCCCTCTTTAAAAGAATGATGTGAGAAACTGTGGAGCATTAGCTGCTTGGATACAATGAAAATGGAGAATTTTCTCAATTTACCTTCAGCAGGAACTGTGTATTTTGCTTAGTGGTAATACATTAAGAGCTGGGGGAATTACGGTCATTCCTAATCTCAAAAAATTGAGTGAAAGCTACAAGGGGAAAAACAAACCATAAAGCTTTTCTTCTGGTATAAGTCATTTCAAACCACTGGTCTTCACTTTCACATGTATTGTCAGTTACTTACAATTTCAAGTTTTGTGTTTATTCTGTATTGAAAGTAATACTTACAAAACAATTGTATCACAAAAAGAAAAATTGACCCGCATACTTATATAGGCCATAAAAACAGAGAATGGATTGAGATGTTGAAAGTACAAATAACAACTGAAAATGGGTTGTTGGTTATAACTCAACACAGAATTTAGTTTGCACAGACACAGCAAAACTGCATATTTAGCTCTAAACTATTCTGTAGTATATTGGGGAACAGGCCAGTGCTGAACCCATCAAAGTCTCTGAGTTCAATTAGCAATGATTTAATACAAGGAGTAGGGAACAGGGAAGCAAGATCTGAGGCTAAAAAGCTTTCAGCATCCTCCAAAGTGCAGCATCCTCTGTACTGTGATTTTTTCTTCTTTCCGTACTCTCAGTACTCCAACAATCAGCGTTCCCAAGTACAGCATACCTTAGAAAGTAATCACTGCCCTGGAAGCAATGCATATTTCCAGACATAAAGCAGCCAATATACAGGTCCTCTTTGGATTGTGCAAGTAAAAGTCATGTCAGCTGACAACATCTTTGAGTGCAGTTTGAGGATCCATTCCACAACAAGATTACAAGATTACCCTAAGAATCATTTTAGCACCAACGAAATCCTGAGGAATCACTTCACAAACTAATGTGCAAAATCCCTGAAATTTAGGTTTCAGCATAGTCCTTTAGCCCTGAAGCCTTGCTGCTTTATTGTTGTCAATGTGCTATTTTGATAGTAGCTGTGCAGCTTTCAGCTAATCTGTTACTGTACAAAAAGCAGCTGTATGGCTTTCTTCTTTCCAGAGGACAAGCTGTTAGTAATAGATAAAGGGCACTCAATTCCACCTTGTACAAATGTGGTTTACCAAGAGACTTCTGTACATCTTTATGATGGTGGCTTGAATAAGTAGAGCCCAGTACATATGGAAGAAGGGAGTGTAAAAGAATTAAGAACATGCTGGAGCAATTTTGATGAGTTTGAGATAGATTTTGAAAGATATTGAGAAGAGAACTGGACAACTTGGAATTTGGAAAAAAAAAAACAAAAGTATTTCATAAACACATTGTTTTGTCACAGGTGGCATCAGCACAGGGGAAGACAGTTCAAATCACATGTGCATCCCAGGAAGTTTCCTCACCAATTTGCATGTTGCCACTATCACCACACAACCTGTACTACCTCATCAGGCCAACTTGCAATCTCTTCATAACCTTCTTGTACTTTTCGTATTTATGATCCCTGTTTCAAAAATAGAACACATCAAGCAATGCTTAATCTATTGTTTGCAAGATATGCTTGCTTTCAGTAACATAACCTACAATTTAAATATTCTTATAGATGTTTCAGATACTTAACTGAGAAGACTGAGTATAAAACAGAAAATAACTGAATGCAATGCAAGAAAACATTTGAAGTCTTTCCTTTTCATAAATTAGAACAGAGAAAAACGAGTCAGAAAAAGGACCTAATTCAATGCAGGTTTACATCCTATGAAATTGCCTTGACATCAACCAAGTTTTACAGGATATTGGTAAGCTCAATGTGAGCATTTGCCAAGAACGGTAGAAATTAACATTAAAATGGCAAGAGGTCACGAGGAGATAAAGGTTCACATTTATTCACTGAATCAAGTACACATACAGACACTTCTGGCAAAGACTTGTCTAGCAAAGTTTTAATAATGTTGACTGTTCATGAAAGCATATGTTAGAAATAACTGATTTTTAACAGAAAGAACACTTTTTTAAAAGTTGAGAGAATTACAAAAGTGGACAACATTTGATGACATTCAGTCAATTTGGAGAGAGAGAGGGAAACTTCAAAAATGTCACTGCTTTCCTTCATGTTCCTTGAAAAGGGCAAGACAGAAACATCTGTCTTCATTTTGCAATTGTATTCTCAGCTTTTCCTTTCAGAGTCATCCCATATATCACACATGGTTCAAGATTCAATCTGCAAATCAGAAATTGGGTAGCAGCGGGAGAAGAACAACCATAAAGTGTTTGTTTTGCACTTTGTCAGAGAACCTGGCTAAAAAGTAGATTATCAAAGGACAAAGATTTAAATCCTGGAATATCTTCACCCCTAGTCACTTCATTCCTTTTCCACTGCATTCTACCTGGTGGCACCAATCTAATGCTTTGCCACTGAAAGCCCCAAATGGTGTTCTACAATTTCCTTTTTTTCCTCTGCTTGGGGTGATGTCACAGTGTGTGGCTGCCCACCCAGGAAGAAGTGAGGGGCTTGGAGGAAATGAACTCTGCAGAACAGCAGGACAGAGCAGAGGTCCACAAGGTGCATCAGTTTCACCTGGGTTCCTCTTACAATTAGACTGATTATTGTACTCATCACTGGAGAGACGGGGAGGACAAACCATTGTGCTTCCAAGTTTTTCTTCGTTTAGACAACTCCAATTGCATCCAACTTGGCTTCCAATTTCAGGCAAATTTCATTTTCAAATTAGGGTAGCATTACTATGCTTGTTGTCCATTTGGTTTCCTATACCTAGCTTTCCATGTGTGCATGTGTTACTGTGGAGAAAACATTTTTTAGAAAAATCCAACAGAAAATGTTTTTTCCACACTTACCTTTTTTCTCAGGCTGTAAATTTTTATGATTCTCAGCTGTCTTTTCTGCTACAATGGCAACCAGCTCATACCTCCCTCTTCGCAGCAGCAGTTAAGACAGGTTAAATGAAATGTACATGACTCTGCCTTAGTATTTCTAGAGAAATGTCAGAATATAAAGATCTTTGTGTCAGTGTCTGGCATCTCTGTGCTCACAAGGACAAAGAGGCATCAGGGGAATGGAGAGTGGCTACAGGAGCTTGAGGCCATGGTCCAAATCTGTATTAATAGGTGTACTTGTCCTCTGGGGCATTCCTTCTCCCTGTGACACATGTATCCAGTGTGGGATCCCACAAGCACACGCCTTTCACACTCCTCAGAACAGGAAAACCTGTGCTGAAAGTTTCAGGAAAGGGCTTAATGAGACTCTTTAGTTGCAAGCGTGCCATTTAACCTTAACTATAGCAAGTACAGATCTGCTCATCTTGTCAAATCCTAAAAATGTTAGAGACATTTACCAGCTCGTGGTGATGTATGCTGTTATTTCAGCATTTTGGGAGTGAGTGGGATAGAAAAATCTATGTAATTTTTCTAAATCTATGGGGGAAAAAAAGAAGTTTTAATTGACTCATAGTTGTTTAAAATCAAGCAATTTGTCTTTTAAAAATGTTTTAGTCACATCAAGGCTTAGTGGTTTGAATATCAATTATGTACATACTCCCAGATCAAAACCAATTATATACTAAATGACATACTGCTTGCACTTGTTCTGCAAGAAGATATAACAGGCTTATTTTGAATTTTTTCCTTTCCTTTCCTTTCCTTTCCTTTCCTTTCCTTTCCTTTCCTTTCCTTTCCTTTCCTTTCCTTTCCTTTCCTTCCCTTTCCTTCCCTTTCCTTCCCTTTCCTTCCCTTTCCTGCCCTTTCCTGCCCTTTCCTTCCCTTTCCTTCCCTTTCCTTTCCTTTCCTTTCCTTTCCTTTCCTTTCCTTTCCTTTCCTTTCCTTTCCTTTCCATGCAAAAAATGTTGCCATGGAAGCACGTAAGCAAAATCTCATTGTTCCTGTTTTGTAGGGTCATCTACACCAACTCATTGTACTTGCCCATATTAAACTCAGGGGAATGACAAAGGTTTGGGGTACATATAAGGGGGGAAAAAAATATGCTAGTGCCATCTTATAGCAAAACAATGGCAAACAAATAATGAAATGAAGGTTTTTGACTGAGAATAGGTCTACTAATTAGAAGACAAAGTTGCTAGTTGAGACTGCCTACCTATCCTCTAATCACAGAGCTTGTGTATGAGCTTCTGTTACGGCCATTATTTAATTCTGTTTCTTCTCCTTGGGATGTTTCAGTGCTTATTAACTATGGGATGTCCTCAGAGAGTGAAGGAGCTTTTCCCTTGGGGAGGGATTTGTTTAACAGAGGGAGGATGATTCCACTGGATCAGTGTCTTTCTCCAGGACCATTCAGGGCAGCGAGATGGCCCCATTGCACAGCCTTCCTGTCTCTGCCTTCCCCTTGCAGACTGCAGGCAGATGCCACGCTTTCAGAAGGAGCGTCCAAGAGATGGGAGAGGGAATGAAATTCCTTCCTCTTTTGAGAACTTTCCAGATGAAGTGCTCAGGAAGAGCTGTAAAACTGAAAGCTGAAATTTTAAAGAAAGATTTGTCTGGACAAGGTGCTACAAGATATGATTTAGTAGCTTAGTGGGTGGTAATGGTGATAGGAGGACGGTTGGACTAGATGATCTTGTAGGTCCTTTCCAACCTAGTGTTTCTATGATTCTATGATTTAGAGGATGAAAGAAATGTGGATTATGAGCTGTTGCTGTGTTAAGAAAGCCAGGATGACATTTATACAGTACACAGCAGCTATGGGCTAGGGAATCCTGTAGTCTTATAAAAACTAGAAAGAAAATCATTAAACTTCTACAGCTACCAATTCATGAACATTGAGGCTTCTAAATCTCCAACGACCTGAAGAAATACCCTGCTTCTAAACCATAGCCTTCATCATCATCACTGAAAGCTTCAATCTTAGGTTGCATTTTTGAAACAGTTATTAATGAACTGGAACATATCATTAGTATTAACCACAGTAACCTATAATTTTGTAGAAACATGACTTCAGATAATAGTAACTTCAATCATCATTTTGAGTAATTTCTTTGTAATTAGAATAAATATGTTGCCTAGTGTCTTAGTTTTCTAACTGAAACAGAAGTTACTTTTTCTCACAGTGTCTGGTATGAAGCTGATAACTATACCGATTGTTTATACTCGTTACCCGGCAGTGTTGAACAGAGCCAAGAACGTTTCAGTCTCTCAACTTTTTGTATTGCTCTGCCAGCGAAGGGGTTGGGAGTGCACAGGGAGCTGGGAGGGGACAGGACTAGGACAGCTGACCCAAACTGACCAAAGGGATATTCCATACCATGTGACATCATGTAAATATAAGGAAGGGGAGTTAGGCAGGGAGGGGCCATTGCTCGTGGACTGGCTGGGCATCAGTTGGTGAGTGGTGAGCCTTTGCTTTGGGGATCAGTTTTAGTATAATTACTGCTATTTATATCTACTTTTTCTGTCTTAGTAAATAGTTTTTATCTCAACCCACAAGTTCTACTGTACTTTCTCCCAGTTCTCTCCCCCATCCCACTGGGGGTGAGGGTGTGAGTGAGTGACTGTGTGGTACTTACCTGGGTCCAGTACTATCTACTGGGTCAAACCACAACACCTAGATGTATGTATAGTTCTTCCAAGCACATACACACGTAAAACCAAAATTATTTTTTGCTATTCCCAATGAGATTCTTAGCATGACCTAAGGGAGTGAGCAGTATCTCATTAATTGTTTCCAAGAAAATAGTATCTAAGAAAAAACATCTGGAAACTACTAGCAAAAAATAAATAGGAAATAGATTTTCATTGAAAAGTAATTTTACTGTTGAAAATTCTTAATTTCATATGTAGTACAGCATTTTCTTTGATCAGTGTGTTCTGAAGTGAAACATTTTGTTAGAAAGTTTATTTGTCTGGGGTTTTTATTTTCCCTGTACCTGAAACATTTCCTCTCAATATTTTTAGCCATACATCTCTCTTTTAAAGTACCATGGACAATTATGGGGCTTCAACATGTGTCCCCTCCTTTTGCAAGTGGTAAGTAAGAACTTTGATCTCTTCTTCCACTTCTGATACACCTCAAGCCCCTCCTGACAGAGATATGTAACATGCCATTGGAGTCACCTGACCATGTGATGTGGGAGAAATAAGTTAATCAGTTTGCTCAGGAGGAAGGATTGAAGAAATAAAGCACCTGAACTCTAATTCCTGTGTTCCTACATAACAAGTTAAGTGAATGTGCTGCAAACTATGAGCACAGATCTCAAAGCTGGTGACTTGATAGTTCTTTTTTGCTTCATAAAAATTAATTATTAGATTTTTTTTATCTGCAGTAACTGACATGCTGAAGTATCTGTCCCATAGAAAGGTACTATGTCTGCTCTTGTGCTGAGGACCTCGAAAATCTGAACCAACATACCCTGTGCTGTGCAAGCCCACTCATCCACAACACACTCTCTTTCTTTAGACTTTCTTTAGAAGATGCCGAAGTTCCTTTCTTTTCCTGAAGCCTGAGGTCTGCCATCTGCTACTCTCTAGTCCTCCCTCACTTCTCCCTCACTCCAGGATCTTTGATTACTACCTGCCCTGGCAGTTCCTCCTTGTTGCTGACCAACTGTCCAGCCCTTGTCCACTCCTATGTGGACCCACTGGGGCCTGTGCCATGAAGTTATCCCCCACAACCTCCAGAAATCTCCCTGACAGTTTGTGTTCCACTACATTCCCCTCACAACTGACATCAGAAACTTTGAAGTCCCCCAGGAGAATTCTTTGTCTTCTTTACCCTCCTACCAGTGTCATCAATCAATGACAGCCCCATGGTGTCACCTGTCTACCTTCCCACTTCTCTGGCCCCAGGCCTCTTGCTCTCACCTGCCTGTTTCCCCTCCCATATAGGAGCATCCTCAGAGCCCAACTGTTCCTTCCTTTGGTGAACAGCCTCTCATCATTGTCCCTACCAGGCTCTGCTGAAGGGCTTGTGCTCATCTATCACAGTATGCTGGGCACACAATCTGTCCTGCTGTTTCTCAGGTATCTCATCAATACCATATGCCAACTGTATGTCTACTTCCTACTTATTACATTCCCTTCTGTTATGTTTATACTTCTACCTCATCCTAATACCACTAGAATAATTTCAGAAGTGGCTGTTGTAAAGCAACATGTCTGTGTGTCAGGAAAAATAATTATTCTACTTCGATGCTTTTTGTTGCAGAATGATGCTGTTTTCTTAAAAGCCTTTTTAAGACTGCAGAATGCTGCCCATCCGCATAACTCATCACAGAAAAAACTTCACACAGAAAAATGTCCTGGGTTTGATAGAGCACACAACTTTACGTCCCCCTGATCTATCGGCTATGCAGTTGTCCAGGATATAGGAGGCAAAAATTTAATTCTGATCTGACAAGAGGATTTTGAATCTTACCAGGGCTACACTCCACAGGGTTCATCAATTCTAACATGATTACAAGATATTTCTGATGGAAAGAAATGAGGTTCACTATCAGCCTTTTCCAAGTAGTTATCCCCTCAGGCTGAATTTCACTTAGAAGAACTATTTATATTTATAAAAGCAGAAATAAATATAGAAGAAACATAAATTAAAATTTTTTTATATGCCATTGTTTCCCATCCATCTTTCAACATCAGAAAAGATATTGAACTGACTAAAGTAGATCAAATTATTTTTATCAAGCACTATTGATTAAGATAGCAAATAATCCTCACACGATTTAAATTACCATTTTAAAGTGATTTTGTTGCAAGTTCGTTGTACAGATAATGAAAGAGAAGCAGAGAATTTGAATGCCAGGTCTTTTTCCTAATATGAGAGTGTGCTACAGTTTTAGTTGGATAGCCTGATTCACCCAGTGAAATCATACAAGGCAAATCTGAATAGGAGGAAAAGAAATGAACAAAATGTTTCTCTTTGGAAATACAAAGCAGGACTGAAGAACACAATGTAAAACTACAAGTGCTTTTCTAGTAACACATCCCTTCTAACTGAGACTCCTTTGGGCATATCTTTACAGAAAATCCCTGCAACCTCACCCCACAATAGCATTGGTTTTGCTTCATTCTATAATGCTTGCCTTACATCTTTTTGACGTTCACTGATTCCTGCTTCAGAGAGTATTTAAGGAGGAGAAAGAAATTCTTCTCTATGCGGGGCTCTGTTTGGGTAGATAGTGAAGTGGAAATACATACAAATTGTTCTGTGGCTGACAGTGGCAGTCACAGAGATATAAAGTTATTTCTGTCAGAAAATGCTCTTGGAGGTCATAAAGTAAAACCGCCTACAGGAGTGGGCTTTTGCCCACAGTGGATCTTCTTCACTTTCCTTGAGCAATCTTCCAAGGTCTGGCCCTGCCCTAGGGTTCAAACGTACCCTCTCTGCCTTGCTGCAGTGTCCCGTGTCCCTATGCCCTGTTGGAGTGCATCTCCGGGGAGAGCCCAGACCCCTCATCCCTTCCCTCATCCATGCAGCAGCTGATGACTGCCCCAAGTGCCCAGGCCCTGTCTCTGGCCTCAAATCACTTCATCTCTGAGCCTACTACCAGACACCTTGGCCCGTGGCACTGGGCCCTTGGCCGGGCCCACTCTACATGTCTAGACATGGGACAGCAGAAGTGGTTAGAGATATGTTGAGAGTGAGTAGTGACACACTGCCTATGCCTCACAGCACTTCTGGTCCACAGCTCTGCTGATGTGTACTTGGCCACTCTTGTGGCAAACGCTCACCCAATGTCTCAATCCCATCCTGTTTCAGAGAGGCCACCACTGCTCCTGGCTGAGGACAAGAAGTGCCATTGCCCTTGACCAAACAGTAGATTTCAGTCTATTTTCTTCTAGTTATTTCCACAGTATCTATTGTTGCAAATAATAACTTACAAATATTCAAAAGCAACAGGACTGGAAGTGTAGATTTGTCTATTTCTTATAGGGTTGACAGGGTAAAAATTATGTCAGTCATAATTTGCACTAGCCACAGACATTGTGTTAATACTTCCATATGTACTCTGGGCCATAGCTGTCTGGCAGATGGCTGTCAAACAGTAATGATGCCTCAGAAAAATAAGCAGAAGAAAATTTTTTCACAAAGTTTACCCTTTTCTGCTACTATGATTTAATTATAAGAATCTGATTCCTTGAAAATCATCTGCACTGAGAAATGAAACCAAACAGTTGATGAGATTAATCAAAAGCATGTTTTGATAGGAACTGTTTCTTTTGGAAAAACAGATATCATAAACATGTCTCCAGAATACAAAAAAAAAAAGAATAATAAAGTAAAGAAAAGCTGTACGCCTCCAACTCCAAATCTATATACCCAAGTCTACAGCAATAACAGCCCTTTTTATGTCCCAGTTTTTCTTGACTCAGTTTTTCCAAATAATTACTGTAAGGACCAAGTCAGCAGACCTTGATTGGCTGCTGTCAATCCAAAATCTCCTTTGAGACTACAGTGTTAGATAGCACTTACTACAAACCAAAGTTCTGGAGACCTTAGGCAAAATGCTGATTTTTAGGCAACTTAAAATAATTTTTTTTCATCCAGAGTTTCTGTGATCTTTCTCGAGTGAGCACAGTAAATAGGATGAACAGTTCTGCATATGAGTTCCTCTCTGCAGTTTAATAGCCTGAGGTATATCAGCAGTCCAACTGCATTATCTAATTTCATGAAACACCGAAGAATTATGAAAGATGTGGCCTGTAGATGTGGAAACCAGTTTAAGGTAGATGAGGATACTCTAGCTATATTAGGGTTATATGCAGTATTTTAGTAATTCTTTATTTTTTCCTGAACTTAGTAAGAATATTCACAAGATATTTCCTTGCTTACAGCCCTCTGGATTAAATGTATTTCATCCTTATATGTTTTTGATTCACTGAGGAACTATTTAAAGATGTTATCTAAAATTTTCTTCAATCAAAAACAGTTTTCCTGTCAAATTAAAAAAAAATTGGATCATGCCTCAACTCCTGAGCTCAGGGAACACTGTTGGAATAATTTTAATGAAAAGTTTATATGCTTACTTAGAAGTTATTTTAGTCAGAAACAGATTGACTAGTAACAGATGCAGTCATGTGGAAATCAGAAAATCAGTGAATATGCATGTTTCTGTTTTCCTTTCTAATGGATTTATGCCGTGCATTTGGTTAACCCAGTGCCACACCAGAACCTGAGTTCTCTCGTGTAACAGAAGAGCCAACCTGAAATCAAGAAGAAAGTGAGAAAAAACCTTCCCCACCACCAAACAGAAGAAAAAACAAACAGAAGAAAAAACAAACAAAAAAGACAAAAACAAGACAAAAACCAATCAGCCCATCATTGCATAAGTTCATAAATCCAAAGGCATTTATCAAGTTGCAGCTGTGACTTACTGCATTTGCAGAGCATTCAGTTAAACATGTCTCAGTCAAGATTTGGCCTGATCTGTATTCGGCTTTAGAACTAACGGGCCATTTATTCTGTTAGAGAGGGAAGGTCAAAAGGGAGACATGAATCTACATATCATTTCAAGTTACTTTGTGAGTGACAGGTGTATTCAGAGTGCAGGTAAGCAAATAACTTGGGGCAAATAACTTTATTTCTTGAGTTGGGCCATTCTCCCATAATTCTGAAGTTAGATTCCTAAGAAATTCCTCTGTGACACCTCACTACGCACCTCATCTCACCAGAATTATGATCTTTCCGTGGGTGGCCCTCTGTATAACAGTGGTGATTTGTGTGCGTAGGATGTGTACTTGCTTGCTGCATTAATCTAGATTGTGTGTATTCATGTCACCTAGACAAGCCCTAATTCATGTCAGAATCCCTCACGTGCAGTCCACATTAGAAATTGTACAATCATGGAAGTGAATACAACACTTAAAGCTAATGGTCCCTGAGCTAGAAATTAACTTTTGCCATGTTTATTTACGGTATGAGGACAGGAAGCAAAAGATCAATGACTCTTTAAATTTCCATGCTGATAACACGTAATGTTTTATGATACAATGGTCATGGTAAAAAAAAAGTTCAAAACATTTCCTTTTCTGCAGCTATCATAACAATTTTTGCAAAAGATTTTTTTGTAGATTAATTTAACCTACACATGGCTATGTGGGTGGTAAGTTAGCATGAAAACAGCCTCCCCACTGTCATTCTAATTATTCAGTGCTTTGCAGCTTTGCATCTCTTGTCCTTTTGGTAGCATTGCTTGTTGAGAAAGATTGGTCATTCAGCTGAATCATGCCCAAGGCAAAATTCTCTGTGATGTTAGAAAGATGTGTTTAGAAAGTCAAAAAAAGACTATGAGGACACTAAAAAATGAAAATATATATTAAAAAAATGCTTCTAGGGTATTAACGCAGGTAAATCTTGATTTTATTACTGCAATATTGTATGTTGGAAAAGTATGGAGTGAGAGGGCAAGGGAGGGAAAATGCACAAATTAAGAAGGCTACTCTGAAAGTAATGCCTCCTATTTTATTATGTTGGCCCATGACTTCAAAGGCGTATGTTGGTGGAATGGCAGTAGAGGTCGAACCTTCCTGCAAATGTTCCATTCTATTTTGTTGCCATGTGACAGGTGGCAGCAAAGGGGCAATCTGACAAAATTGCGTCTGACATAGAAGAGCAGATGAAGAAAAGGTTGAATTCCCCCATGCGGAAAAAATGGCACCCACTGACATTCATTGACTGAACGTTGATGGAGACTAAACACTGGATCTGAGGACAGCGAGGTGGTGGTAGTGCATTTCAGCAGTGGCAACAGCAACATGAAAGACAAGCCATGTTCCAGATGGCCATACACAACTGTCATACCACGAAATGAAGAGTGCCTCAATCAGCTCATCCATGTGAATCGGTAGATTACAAACAGGGAAACGAGTACTGAGCCGAATGTTGGCTTCATTACATTGGAAACCATGGTGGCAACATTGGAAGACTGCAAAGATTGTGCCGGGTGGTTTCAATGAATGATCACACACGAACAGAAAGAACACTGCATGTGAGTTTGTCAGGACCTATTGAACCAATACAAAACCAAAGGGGACAGTTTTCTGGATCATATCATTACCAGTGACGAGCTGTGGTGTCACCACTACAAGCCAGAGTCAAAATGGCAGTCCATGGAGTGGCAACATGAATTTCCCACTGAAGAAAAAGTTCAAGATGCAGCCCTCAGGGGGTAAAGTGATGTGCACTGTCTTTTGGGGCAGGAAAGGAATGATCCTCCCAGATTTCCTGGAACCTGGACAAGCCATCATCTCTGACCACCACATCATGACACTGACTGTGATGAATGATCAAACTTCCAACATCAGGCCAGAGAATAAGACAACCTTTCTCTTGCAACAAGATAACACCAGGCCGCATACCAGTCTGCAGACCATGGAGCACCTTTCCAGTCTTTGTTGGTCTCTTCAGGACGATTAAAGCATGGACAACATTTTCCTAGCAACTATGCCATCATAACAGCTGCAAAACAGTGGATTGTCTCTACTGGTACAGTTTGTTATGAGCGTGGCATGCAGCTCTTGTTCATCGCTGGTGAAAATGCAGAGCTAATGGTAGTGACTGTATTGAAAAAGAGTGTTTTGTAGCTGCGAATTTGCTCTATCAAATAGTGTTATCATGCTCTTTGCATTGTAGTTTCCATGGAAATAAATAGGAGGCATTACTTTCTGAGCGACCTACATAAAAGAACAGATATTTCACAATAACTGGCCAGAGAGGCATACTACCCTTGAATTCATATGCTTAAGCTGAGATCCAGGAATATCTCTAGAGAAAAAAGAAAGTATTCAATTTTTTTTCTTTAATACCTAACTGAAACTAAGCCTGCAGTCAGTGGAATTGCTGACATGCTACCAGACCAAAAGAAAATAAATTCAAAGTTAATAGCCTTATGAAGCTTAATTTCCATGTGAAGCTCCTCAGGTTTTGGGGACAAAGATCACCTTCCTAGGAAACCTGGATCAACAGCTATCAGCACTCTTTACCTCCTTAGATTATTCCCAAAAATTCTGTAAATTTTGGGTGATGGGTGAAATGAGGCATGTCTAGAAGGGCTTGTAGCTATGGAGTAGTTTGTTTTTAATCACTAAACCCAATTTGGATGGAAATCAAGCCCACCCCTTCACCATGTTGTTGGAGGAGATAGGGGTTGTGTTTGAGCCAGCCTTAGAGAAAATGAAACTGCAGAGCCTCGTCCTGCACAATAGACCAGTGGTTACAGGCCAATAGAGACATTGCCAGAGGGATTCAACTCTTTCTTCCTCCCAAAGATTTTTCCAAAATGGAGAGAAATCATTCACTCCTCCTTTTGAAGCTGTTCAGTTCTGCAGTGCTTTCTTCCCTTGATGTGCTTGTCCCAAAAAATGGAAACATCCACCACTGTACAGTTGTATCAGCCAAAGTTATTGTTCTTCTGGTGCTAAAGGAACATATGCAGGAGTTATTGACACTTCACTGCAACCCTGAAATCCCTTAAGATTGCTGTCAGCACAGAACAGAAGGAGAAAAATTTACTTAATTCCTTCCACTCAACAAACAATTAAAAACAGAATGATGAATTGTTATCTCCACTCAGCTTTCTTTTGCAGCAGAGAACATCCACATTTAATAGGAACTAAATAAAGTTATTCCTCCTCCAACTTGCGCTACCAAACTGGTTATTTATTTATGCTTTGTTTATTTATTTATTTATGCGTTATTTATGAGAAAATATCACCTTTAGTGGTTTTGTTTGTTTGTTTGTTTCCTATAGAAGACAATATACCTATATCCAAATAGAAGTAGACACGAGATAAGATTTTATTACAAGACTGTGGAAGCCTGAGCTGCCTTTTCAATTGGTAAATGACTTAACATATAGAAGAGTACATTGCTTAAGTATATGCTGTTGGAGTTCTGACTAAGGATGTGCTCAGTTGTTTTAAAAAAAGGGCCTTAACTAGAAAAGAAATATCTCCTAAAGTGTGAGAGGTGAAAAGATTGTTCTCTATTATGATTCTGAGATTTGGCTTTCCATTATCATTTTACACCCTCTGGCTCATTCAAAGATAGTATAATTGTAGGGCTACTTTTAGAAAAAGAAGTAAGTCTGCTGAGTGTTTTGGATTGTGCTGATAGCTTGATGTGAAAGGTCCAAATAAATTCTTTCATGGGTAGTAGACTGATTCCATTTGTATCTGAGTGGTTAAGACTCTAAGAAGTTAAGCCAAGCCATCCAGATAGGTTTTAGATGGTTGAACATATGCAATAACACTACATAATAACAGTAATAATGATAATAATATTAAACAGACGAGTATTTTCATCACTTTTGTGACTAATTACCACAAAATTATTATGTCTAATTAAGAGATTCATCCAAAACATTCTATTAGTAGTAAGCATTACAAAACATTGACAGAGTCTAATTTAAAAGAAATTAACAAATAGCTCAGTGTGTTTTGAAAATTTACCATTAATTATGTGCTCTATATAAAAAGACTCTTCGTTAATCAAGTACTAACATTTTATTCAATTTGCCTAACTTCTTGGGTAATAACCACCAGAAGTAGAATACTTTTAAGAATTCTAAACATTCTGAAAGCCCAGGGACTACTCAAGCAAATTGAAAACTATCATTAACTTGATCATTGCCTCTGATGCTATTAGTTACTATAAAGAAGATGGACCTAGTGGGATACTTTTCACGAAATTCAGTTTATACACAATGACAGGTTTTTTTCAGTTGAAGCACACTTCACGTCTGAACTTCTGATGAAGCCAAGAGTTAGCTCTCATAGATTGGTGCTCAAACATTATGAGAACTGACAAACCTGAACGTCCCAGGGACAACTGTGAAGCAGAGTGCCATAAACTACAGATATGTAAGGAGATAGGCTTGAATGTAAGGCATGCATAAAAGGAATCTCGTTTCTTGGAAGCTGTGGGGTTGGGATGAGCATCACTACAACTGGGCAGCAGTAGAGGCAGTGTCTGTGGGAACAAATTGTCTGTTGTACAAAATGTCACAGTATAATGTTTATCATCTCCCATGCTCTTTTCACTCAGGAAAAAAAAAAAGATTTAAACAAATTATCTGCAAAATTCTTGAATTTTTGTGGGTTTTGTTGTAATTTTAATAAAAATCTCAAAAGTTTTCTTTACTGACATGGACATTTCCATAAAATATTATCAAGTAATATTACTCTGGAAGCTTCTCTAAATTTCTAAGTTCTGGAAAGATTACACTTTTTTAAAATTATTTTATTTATAATCACAATCCATTGACAAAAAAAATTCACAGGTAAGCGTCCTAGTAACTAGAAATGCCAGCTGCACAAAATACATAATTTCCTAATGACATGAGTCAAAATACTCTGTTTTATTTATACGTATAAGAAGTGTACACAACTGAGCAGTTGAGGAGTTCTAAAAAAAACAAACACCTCAGGTTCTGACACTACATACATTACATCAATTGATCCTACATTTGTTTCTTTAAATCATTGTAACCAAATTCCATGGACAAGATTAGAAGATAATATGCATTGTTTTTATGGAAGGAGCGGAGAAAAACAGTAAGATTCTTTCCCTGAGAAGTTCTAGTATTTCTTTTATTGAAACTTTTAAGTGTGTGCAGTTGCCGTCTGAGCAAATTAAAGGATATATCAAGAAAACTCCGTATCATTTATCATGTATTCTTTAATTAATGCAAATGCATGTGCCAAAACAAGCAAGACCAGCTGGAGAAGGAAGACTTGGTAGTCTATATCTTTAAAGGTCTTTCCCTCTGTTCTGGAAAGTCTGCATAAAACTTTATCTTCATGGACAAAGCAATTAGTTTCTTGCACGAGCACTGAGGCCTGGGAGTATGAAAGTAAAAGGTATAACTTTGATTTCCAACAACAGCATAAATCCACAATAACATATCTTTAATCACTTAGTACTGAAAATTCATAAGCTGTTCTCATCATAAAACTATTTTTCAGCAGTGAAGACAAAGTCTGAACTTGGCAATTTGTCTTTTCTGCCTTTTCAGATCAGGAAAAGGTTTTTTGCTGCTTAACTTTGAATAATGCAGGTGTGGAGTGGAATCATATATCATGTTCATTCCACTTAGAGTGATTTATAACCTGAGCTGAAAATTAAATAAAAATGTTCTATATTTAACATATACTGATATTGCTTTTATTTTTTGCACAAACTATTTTTTACTCCAAATAGGCTGAATTAATTTCTATTTTTCACCTTACTGACCTCTTAAAACAGCCATCATGATTACCAATCAGAGGGATCAGAGGGTTTGTTTTATTTTTTCCAGATGACACTGAAAGTTTGTCCATGCAAATTTAGTATGGTTCAAGAGAAATGACCCATTTGTTCATTTCCCAAGTTAGTATTTTAATGTTATCTATATAACAACACTAAACTAATGTCTTGTTGGAGTGCTGAAGGAATTATAATACTTTATCAGTAAGCTGTATTTGTGTTTTGTTTCTGGGCATCATTTCCACATCGAAATGATTTCTTCATCCATTCAGGATGGAAACATATTTTAATTCATATATCTGAAGAGCATCAGTTTCGTTTTGTTTTTTTGCTATCTAGATAGTAGTCTTTTCACCTCCAATTATAAAAGTCATAGCACTTTTCATATCCTTCTTATGTTAAGTATTCTTCAACTTTCTTTCATTACTTTTCCCTTGTTCAATGATTAAACAAACTTTCCATGCTAATGGGAATTTGAATTACCACTGTTTACTCTATGCTTTGGTTTATCTTAAGATATTTTAACATCATTTAAGATCCATGTATCCTACATAAAGAAAAATATGTATTGTCCTGTCAAGGAACAAGTTTATATTCTTTATAAACCTTTATATTCTTTTTCTTTATATTTAAATTAAAGAAAATTTAAAATAATATTGAATCTAATAAAATTAAGGAAAATCAGCCTGCAGTAAAATGATGGATTATTAGAAATCGGAGTATACTAATGTGCAAAGCCAAGAAAAACTAGGGATAAAATTGGCTTCAGGTGAAACCAAAAGATGATTTTTAGGGAGCGACTGGAAGAGAAGAGAGCAAGTAAGAGAAAGAAGTAAAATATTTAATTGGGTCAATTCAAAAGAACTATGTATTTTTTGTGGTTGTTCCTTTTAATTTCTTTCTCTTTGTTGAATTTTGAAAAGGCAGGTAGAGTTAATTTAGCTTAAAACTGGCAAAAGCAAAACCAATTTCATGTTTTCAAAATGATTTTTTTCTCATCTTCTATTTTGTAGAACGAGACAGGAAATTTGATCAATATTTGTACATTCTTTTTGACACTTCAGATTATTTATATTTCATCATACAAAGCTCATCTATCTCAAGGTGTACTGAATTTTAATTTGAAAAAAAATCATTTTTTTAATTTATTATGTTCTATAAATATGGAATAAGTTTAAATACAGAATGCTGGTTTTGCTACAGGAAAGGCTTAACTGCACCTGTACAAACAATTGACTGCAAAGTTAATAATTAACAAAGTCATGTTTTTATGTTAAATTGTGGTTACATCTTTTAAATGTCAGAGCAATTATGACTTGTCATAACAAATATTAATATAAATATAAATGTTGTTAGATAAAACTCTACTCTTATTTATTGTAGTTACAAACTTTGAAATTTGGGAAGCTCAAGGCATGAGCCAGACAGTAATGGCTCATTCTGAAATAATATCCAAATACATTATTCAAAACCAGGATTTATCCAGTTTTGGAGAGTGAGAATATAGAATAATCATACCCTCAGAATCTATGAGCAAGACCCACTAAAAATTCAAATTCCAATGATCTGATGATGAATATATACTGATATCCCAGGAATACACTTGATATTGTATTAGCACATCTATAATTGAAATGGTGAGTTGATCACACAACCACAGCACCAGCACTCCACAGCCCTCACTGCCCTAAAAACATCTTTCTCCTTGAGCTCTCTTTTTGCAGACCATGAGGTTCACAGCTCAAGCTTCAAGGGTCATCAACAACTCAAGATAGCAGAGGCAATTCAATGAACTAACAAAGCTTTATTTTCCTTTTATTCCTTTTTATTTTCCAAAGCTTTTCATTTTCCTTGCAGAAGAACAGTGTTATTTCTAGCGAAGGCATCAACAGCACATCCAGATTTCCAAAACAAAAGGCGGTGTCTATCCAAGTATTTCATAGAATCATTGAATCATAGAATGGCCCAGGTTGGAAGGGACCCCAAGGATCATCAGGTTATTTGCAACTGTATCTGAGTAATTGAGGAACTTGAAGAAAAAGCAGCTGGCTCCACACAGAACTACCCAAAAATCAAATGCTGTGGCTGAAAGCATTGTACAAACACTTCTTGAACTCCAGCAGCTCAGGGCCATGACCACTGCTCTGGGGAGCCTGTTCCAGTGCCTGACCATCCTCTGCTCAAGAACATTTTCCTGATCTCCACCTGGCCCTCCCCTGACACAGCTCCATGCCGTTCCCTTGGTCCCTGTCACTGTCCCCAGAGAGCAGAGCTCAGTGCTGCCCCTCCGCTCCCTGTGAGGAGCTGCAGGCCGCCATGAGGCCTCCCCTCAGCCTCCTCTGCTGTGGGCTGAGTGTACGAATATAATCTTTTCATTTTTCCTAGAACCATTATGTCAACCCTGCTCTTTCCTAATCTCTTTATTCCCATTTTAAGTTGCTTCAGGATGCCTGGGAGAAAATGGTTGTTCCATTCTTTTGTTGTATCAATGAATACACAAATTCAGATGTTAGGGAAAAAGAATATAAAATCTTTAAATTTTCAGTGAGCCAGAATACTTTTTTTAGGAAGTACTTTGTGTAGAATTCCCCTGAGCCATTTTAAAAGATGAAAAAGGTAGATTTGCTAAAGCTTTCAGGACCCTCTCCTTCACCACTGATTGTAAGAACAGTGCTCAGGTGATTTCTGCAGTCCATACCAGGAACCTGGATAAATACTGCTTGTTTAAATCTGGGAGATGCATATATCTGCCAAAACCTAGACCTTCTATTTACCAGCTGAAAGAGTTTGGTGCTTTGTGCGTGCCTCCTCTCCTCAGGGGCAGTGTCAGTGACCACCAGGCAGCTCAGCCTGGCGTGGCTGAAGCCATTGCAGTTGGGAGCCAGTCTATGTCCATGTGCTCCTGTGCTTGGCCATGTTCTTGCTGGGTCCTGGCTCTTCAGAGCAACCAGTACTTGCTGCTGATGGTGTAAGAACCTGTGCAGACTCCTGAGAGGTGCACCGAGATGACTGGTGCTGTCTCTGCATCTGCATGGGCATCTGGGTCAGTGCTGACTCACATGGATATTGTATCTAGATTTTGACCTCTAGTTCTGGGAAAACCAACGTGTACAGGCTAGAAATTGCATTTGTGGTCAAATAACTTTTGATCTAATGCCCTTTTGAGGCCTCTAATTTGTCACAAAATTTGTGCATTTGAGGATATTTTGTCTGGATTGTTTCCAAAAAACACAGCTCAATATATTTATAACAGATCAAATATATTTTTCATGATCTTTAATTGAGGAACCAAACTATTTTACTGAACAGTAGCAGACAAAAAATAATGAAAAGGAAATAATGAATACTACATGAATTCATTAACCTTTAAAATATGCACAAGATTTAATTGGCCAAGTACAGTCTTAGTGACCTGACTAGCATTTTATTCCCACCTGTGAAAACTTTTCCTGTCAGGAGCAGGCAAGTTGAGCAGATCAATTTTATTCTTGGCTGGGTACAGTGAGGCATTGGGAGCTAAGCATCTAAACAAGGGATGTGGTTTTAAAACATGCTGAGCAGCTGTGATCATTATTGACAAACATGGGGACTGCAATACTCAGCAGCCCTCGCATCAAACTGCTTATTTAGGTACCTGGAAGCAGATAAAAGTGGTAATTTGCTCTTCACCATTTTTATATGAATTTATCTTACATGATGCTTTATGTGGAGAAAAACGAGTAACGAATTTGATAGTTTGCAGTTGTACAAGACTTTGTTTGTAACAGACAACAATAACTACCCACTTACAACAAATTCAGTAGCTAATTTTCAGTATTTTAACCAAAACACAGCCTTACCAAAATATATAGGGGTGACTGATGAGTAAGGAATTATATTTGCATCTGCTTTTCTGTCCTTATTTGGTCTTTTATTTCATGTTTTATTGAACTGGATTTTGTCATAGTTTGCCATATGCAAAAGAACTTCTTCACAGTGCAGCTGATGGAGCACTGGAACAGGCTGCCTGGGGAGGTTGTGGAGTCTCCTTCCCTGGAGATCTTCAACACCCAGCTGGACGCCTACCTGTGCAACCTGCACTAGGGAGTCTGCTTTGGCAGGGGGGTTGGACTTGATCTCTCGAGGTCCCTTCCAACCCCTACAATTCTGTGATTCTGTGATTCCTTACTCCAACCTGTACTGTTGGTGTTATCCGGCCAGAACTCCTGCATTTTTTGTCCAAAGTGGAATTACGCTTTGTATTTTGGTTAAATTGTTACATCAGAAGCTAAAGATGAGTGTTAGTTTCACCTCATCATGCTCACAGATTTAGGGATCTGTTAACATTGCAGTTCAATTTAAATCAAATACCGTGCAAATTGTTGCTGTGGATAGCAGAAGTTTGATGTTGCGTGCTCAGGGGAAGCTGTTTTCAAGGGGAGCTTTTGATTCCTGAGAGGGACCATTGCTCAGGTTAATGTTTTCATGTTATGTTCTTGTCTTTGTAGGAGCTCCACCTCAGCAGCATACAGAAAAAAAAAAAAGAAAAAGTAATATGAAAATAGAATTGCTTTGTTTGCAACATGATGCAAAATTTGAGGTTATTAATTACTCGTACCTAAACTGACTGTGTGTTAACAGAGGCTGTTTGCTCATTTTCAGAACTTCTTCCTGAAGGACTGAGGCCAGGCAGCTGAGCACTTAGATAAAAATAAGTTCCTCATCCAGAATATGTTTCACTTCCATACCATCAATTCATTTTCTATCATGGAAAATGCTTACTTCTGCGTTTGTAGAAGGTACAGAGCCCTTCGAAATCGGATAGTCAGGAGGACAGATATTTAAGATTACAGAGTAAAACTAAAGTAAATGAAAGATAGCTCCCTCTGACTATTCAGCATAAGGTAATTCCACTGTCTGAAATTCCTGTTACAGCAAAAATAATGAAATGGGATATACACAAATGTCAGCTCAAATCTAGAGCTAGTGGAAGCCGGAGGATCAATGTTCAATTTCTAACTGTGCCCAGGGCTATAGAAGCCAAGAAAAAACTGCCTGGTGGGATGAGGTCCAGACAGTCCTTCCTCTGACAACATGTACGATTACCCTTCAGGGGGTGGTTTTAGCATGCTGTAGCTTACAGCTGCACTGAAGTAATAGTTTTCCTCTGTGCTTTTCAAGTCGTGTTGGAGAGCATCACTTTTGGTGCATCACTTCTCCACTCCAGCCATCAAAGCATGGATCTTAGACATTGCACAGACATATACCTTTATTTTCTGCTTTTCTCTTTTCTATCATGAGGAAAATAAAGAAAAAGAAAAGAATATGTTGTCTTATTGTTTTCATTCCGGCTTAAGCAAATCACTGTTTTCCTCCTGTGTGTCTAAATCCTGGGGAAAGCTGAGTCAGTTTCTTGACATATTTGTGCCTGTAGTCCTCATATACTATGTACAAAACAGTGCCTCACTCCTGTCAAATAGAATTATAAGCCCCCTCCAAAAAAGGCATTACAGGAGGTTCATGACAACAGTTGAATAAATCTTGGCCCTGCTGACATAAGGAGAAATAAGTTTTGATTGCATTCAACACAACTATTACTCTAAACCTTATTTTTAATCATCTGTTTTCCTAGTGTTTTATTTGCTGTTGTATTTGTATTTTATTTACCGTTCTGCCCAGAATCATCTGAGTATAATCAATTGTTCCTTACTTCAAATGCACAGTTGTCTTCTTGTACACCATCTAGTTTCTCTTCAAATACAGTTTGCAAACACTAGATAAGAGGTGGCAGACAAAAAGTGCATATCTGATCACTGATAAACACATGAAAATCTTATCTAGGAACAAGCTGTCATGGATACCTTTAAAAAGTCTGTTGCAAAGATGATCAAGAATTTCTGAGGTTTTGATTGTATAGTTTCTAGCTGATCAGCTACTGTTTTTCCCTCTAATGATTTATCTTTCACACCTTCAGTATCTTTTAAGCTTATTACTATCCTTTATTTTCATTTCTAAAAGACTGAAGAAAGCTCATTATCTATAATGAGACGAAATGCATTGCTCATGGCTAAAAGGATTACCCTGAAGAAACTCAGAGATGAGAAATTTCAAGCTTTTGCTAAATGGACAAAAATTCTAGCCATTTCTAAGTATTAACTGCTAGATAGAAAAATGAAATCAGGCATGTCACAAGCAATCTATATTTGATAAGATTTGAGGACTGTATGTGTGTGACTCACCACAATATTCCCTTGGAGTTATTTACAATGTTTGTTTGTGTTTTTCTTGTTGTTGTTTCTTGAATTTATCATTTTTTTATTTATCATTAGAATATATGTTAATACTTATGATTGATCTAATCAGTGAGCCAAAGTTCAGGATTTCCATAAGCAATTCCTATCACAAAACAAAGTATAGAAATTATCCTATATTCAGAGCAGTGCAGGGACATATCACCTGTGGCATCCATAGGGTGCTGGGGCTGGGGAGCTGCCAGGGCCTTGTGCAGTGACGGGGGGGAGCACAGGAGGGCCCAGCTGTGGGGCCGGGAGGGTTTCCTGGTAAGGAATCAGGGCGTCACTGCTGCTCACCCTAGGACAGCGAGTGACCACGGCCTCTCTCCTTGCAGCGCAGCACTCGCTGAAGTGTCGCCAGCAAGGGGGAGCGGCTCCTCATCCCTAGCTCTCCCCAGTCAGCCGCAGCATGAAGACCATGGCCACAAAGGAAGAGTAGTCATGTGTCATCTGCTCTGACATGAAGGATGTCATCTATACAGTTTCATGTAACCACAAATTCTGCCTCAGCTGCACCCTGTGGTGAACCAGCAAGAAGAAACTTGACTGATGACTCTGCAAAAGGCTTGTGAAGACCATCAAGTTTTCTGTGCAGGGAGATAATGACTCTCTGGACTATGTCATCACACTTTCTTCAGAGCCCAGAGCTGAGAGCAGGCAGCCAGGCACTAAAATACGCTTTAGAAAACAAACAAACAAACAACACTCTAAGTCAGCGTACAGGAAGGTATCTGCATCTGTTTCTCCTGTAGTACAACAGTCTTCTAAACATTCCTTATATATTGTTTCTTGTCAGCTTGAGGGCACTTTTCCACCCAGAAAACAGTGTTATACCTATGTTTTGGCTCAAAAGTACGTATGTTCATTATTATCATAATTTTTGTTGTTAATTTTGCATAAAGTAAATGTGAACTCACACCAGTAACTTAACCTAAGTATTATGGCATACATTATTAAAACAACGGAACATATGCATTTTCAGAGTTCTTGCAAAGGTTAGCAGTTACTCTGAGAAGTGATATAAGTCCGGGAGCTGTAACTCAGCTAATGAAGCTATGCATGCACTTTTATTTATAGAGCCTGTTGCCTCTTAGTAATGTATCTTTTTCTTGTGTTGCTGTGGACATGTTATAACTTCAGTAGTGCTGTAAGATAACATTTCCTCTTCTTTCCATAAGAAAATATTCCCTTTTCCTGTTTGCATGGTGACTTTCCTCTGTCTTCTTAAATCTGTGGCACAGAGAACAGAAAGCGTACTGGAAGAGACAGCTGAGACAACTGTTATATTGAATCAGAAGGAAAGAGTACATTTTATTTAAGATAAATTATTTTTGTTTAAAGTTTTAAATATAACTTCTGTTCATAGTTTACAAAACGCTTTAGGCTAAATTAAGTGAAGGAATTATTTTGTGCTTTTTCCTGCTATCTTAGCTGAAGGATGAAACAGTATTTTTCTATTTTCTTCTTTCTTTTTTAGTTTATTTTTAAAAAATTCTTCCATCTTTTTTTTGAACATGCAGGTGACACTTAAAAGTCATCATTGTCTGACGAAGAACAGAATCAATGAACCCTGATATTCTAAACATTTTGGGTCTTTGGCCTCTAGGAGGATTTTCCTGAAATAACCCCAGCTCCATTTAGCTGCTTTATAGAGCACATTTTAGCTTTCCCCAGACTGTGTGTGCCCTCTGGAGATAGCTGAGGCAGATATGCAGTCTGATAGACATTGGCAATAGATTAAAATTCAGAACAAAGGGGAAAGGGAAGTGGACAGACTCAACCGATCAAGATCTCATTCCTTCTCTTAATGATGTTCTCTTTCTCATTACTTTTCTTGACAAGAAAGACATTATCACAGTGTGGATGAACGAAGTCCACACTGCTCATCACAGATACCTGCTCCATTTTAGGAATCTAAGTGCTGGGAGAAACTTTCAAGTATAAGTCTAATGAGGAAGGCTACAATAGCAATAGCAAGTTGTCCTTTCCAGTCATGAACAAAGGAATATAAATGTCAATTATTATCTCAAAACGTTAGATTAATATCTGTATCAATCAGAACCAGTGTAAACAGATTATACACATCTTTTTTCATATGGTAGTCTAACATATGCTTACCAAGATATGAAAATTTGATTTTAACTGCAACATTCAGTGTATCACATTGATCTCTTGAGGAGGATATCTTTTCCCTCAAAATATGTTAGTTACTTTGGGTTGGCTAAGCACAATGTCACTAACAAGTTGGTTTAGCAGGCACTTCCTGGGACACATAAGCATTTTTGAAAGTTAGGTGAGCTTGAAAAGTAATACTAGCGAAAGGAAAAGAGATTAACATCATAATTAAATTATGATTGCAGGCATCCTGGACAGGCATGGTGGAACAAAGGTTCTGAAGATGAGCAGAAACTTAAGGCAGATTTGGTTAGGAAGATTTTGATTTTCTATGAAAAGGACATGATGCTTACTTAAGAAGTGAATTATTAGCCAAGAAGATGGTTGAAAAAAGAATTCTTAAATGAAAAGTCACTGGATAAAGAAAAGCAAGACTGCAGTGCTACATTTAACTTTTATATATCTGAACTGAAAATTATTTAAAATGAAAATTTAAACATTATTAAATTCTGTTCTTATAGGTATGACAATCATTAAAATATAGATACTGATGTTCTCTTGAAATTCACAGTCTCTGCCGGTGAAATCAGTTCAAATAAGCAATGAAATTACTTGTGCCACACCAGCCAGGCTGAATGCTTGCATTGTTTCCCTGCACGGCCGAAATACCTGATCTCATCTCCCTGCTTGATATGAGAGGCGTGCTAAAAAATAATAAGACAAAAGAAAACAAATAAAAAGTTCTGTTATCTTCTGCAATGCATTCATGATGACTGTGTTTTTAAGTTCTAAAAGAAACTGAAAAGGATAAACTCATTGCATGTTATTATGTCACAGATAACCACGACCAGGCTAGAAATCTTTTTGCAGTAAATGAAACTGTCCATAACGAGGCTGTCTGTAGCGTAGCTTTGTCACGCACTTCCTTCAAGAGACTCTCAATTAAAAAGCTTAAGCAAACCTTTGCAAATAATGCTGCTGTGGTAAATTTGACTAATGCCTTCCATTACTTAATACTGTTTACTTCCATTCCACTTACTAGTTCAAAATAACACAACTTTAACTTTAAGCTTTCCTCTCAGTCCAGGGTGATGGGGTCATGTACTTTTCTCTTTCAAAAAGGTTTCTAAATGATGGTAAGTATCTAGGTGTCTGGAAGCAATTAATTTGTGAATAATTCAAGCTACCAGAGATCTAATCCCAATGCAAACAAGATACGAAATTCCAAAGGAGATTTTGAACACTTCATCCCCTACCACCAGTACTGAAATTGGAAGCAAAATCAGCACAAGGACTGCATGGCAATGAGAAAACTGCAGTGGCAGTCAGATACAGCTCTAGAGAGAGGTCTGTGTGTATTTGTATGTGCTGTTTGCTTCCTGTTGTTGCTCCTTTTTAAGGCCTTGTGGGTGGAGAAGGGAAAGGGAGGATGTCTGAAGAAAATTGTAGTTTTTGGCACAAAAACATTGATCTTATGCAGTGGGGTAGCAGATGGTGGGAGAGGTCTCCAGGCCCACTCCTAGAACAAGGAGAAAGGACTGTATGTTGCCAGGAAATATTTGCAATTGAAGTCATACTCCTCCATAGGCTGGTATCATTTGCCCTTCCCCATGCGACTGAGACTCCATGTTCTGGCTAACTCTGCTCAAATCCTTTGAGCAGAATTTGGATGAGATGTTCAGCCACAAACACAACACAAATCAGCCCTTTCTGGATGATACAGATTTCTTCCTAGTGTGACACTGCTCATTGAAGCAACGTCACCAATGTGTTATAGGGGAGGGTAGGAACATTTTGTGCCCAGAAACTTTTGCCCTCAGCACTTTGTTTATCTACACACTTGGAGTATTTAAATTAGAAACCTCCAAGGTGCACTCTACTCCGTAAAGCATGTAATTATGTGCATGGCATCTGGTGATTTTACCATTTGGATCTTGGCCAGGTGCTCTTGGATTAATGCACAGAAATATTGTGATCACTGTGAAAAACACTCCCTCTTCCCAGAGTGTCCCCACTCCAAACTATTTTTTACTGTAAAGTTTTGTAAGACTCAGAATTATGTAATTCAGGAAAAGAAAGGAAGGAAGTGCATAATTATGAGAGTATTAAAATAATTAATTAAATTTCAAATACTTCAAACTCTTGCAAATTCAGTTTCTGGGCTGTACACTTCTGGTGCCACGAACAAATAATAATAGCCTCAGGCCAGCTCTGGTCACCTTTAATGCTGTGCTACTTTAGTCTCCAATAGTTCTCTGGGTCATCGTAAGTCTCATGGTTCAGTTACGCTTGCTTTAAAGAATCTTCAGTCTACATGAACAGAATTCTTAACAGAATTCAGAATTAATCGCTTGAATTTCAAATCCTGTTCCTGACAATGTTTGATATTCTGTCTGTCAAATAACTTTTTGAAGTAAATAAGACCATGTGAATTTAATTCAACTGCACAGCATTCCCTGCTTTGCCATAGTTTACAAGTTTATAAACTGCTTGCTAGAACTTAGCTATTTAAATTATTACTTTTTTTTTTTAGGATTCAAAATAATTTCATATAAAATCTACAGTACATTAAGCACGGAACTACCCAGACATCTTTGGAGGAAGGGGTCAATGGAAGAAAGCTGCCCATTGCCATGGATGAAAAGTGGAAGCAAAATGGCTGAGGAGAACACAGGAGTGAACGTAGTTCCAGGATAGGAGTTCCCTGAAAAGCATTGGACAGATTCAGATCTTCAGCTGCACAGCTGCGACTTTCACCACTCTGCAGAGAGTGATGGCTCACACTCTCTGTGGAGTAGATGGTCTGAGGAATACAGGGTCTTTCCTCCCCACCAAGGTTCAATAGCAGCAGTGTTTGGGGTCTGTTGGACTTCTCGCACTATTCCATGTCATTACTCCCATTCTCTCTGTTCAGGTTTGTCCTGTAGCTGAATCAAGAACAAAGGCAAATTAGAGACTGTTTAGAGACTTCCTCTACATGATATCATACACATCCCTGTATATCATATATATATACATACAGCAGGAGAAACTCTTCTTACTTATATAAGTTCATCAAGCGTTATTCACCCAGAAAGAGATATTGTAAAATTCCTTTTGGCAGGATTCAACTGCTTGAGGGGGCCTGCAAATGAGCGGCCATATAGCTGCATCAACAAGCTGCATCTCTCCATAACAGCACAGTTCTGGAAAGAGATGTTTCGTTTATGGGTAATGCAAGGGCTTGATCAAAATTGCGTTCAGAGTTCAGCCACTTTCCAGCATCCCAGCATGCAAACGTGAGAGCAAAGCAATTTCAAGCTCAATTAGTAACACAGCTAAAAATTGATGATCTATAAACATGGAGGGCAAAAGATGCAGAGAAGGAAATTATACTTTTGAGGTTATAATATACAATGAACAGTAAAAAATATACAGCTTGTTAAAAAAGTACTTAACGATGAGAATTAAAAATGTGATGTTTGGAAAATTGAGTTTTGTGAAAATGACTTGCTGCTTAAAAAAGAAATTTCCTCCATTTCCTCTTTAAGTAATCATAAATTCCTTCTTTCTTTATCCCCAGACACCTAAAAGCTACAATTAGCTGAGTTTTTTTCAGAAATATAATGAGAATTGATTGGTTCTATTATACAAGTTTAAGGAGGTTTTCTTGAATTAACACAGTTCAGAACAGTTGTTCAACAGCAAATATTCCAATGTCTCCTCACAGGTAACAAAGAAAATAATTCTCAAGACAAATTTATGAGTATAGTTATCTCTCTTTAGCATATATGGCTGTTAGCTCGACATCCTGATGAGCCAAACACCATCAACTGACACTGTGCCATTATTTGCCAGCTCATAGGGCTGTCTCAGATGTGAACCTTCTGCAGTGAAGATTTATTTTTCTGCCTGTGTTGTGATTAAGCAGGGGTCACACCCAGCCCTGTTACGGCTGGCATCTTCAGGGGCAATCGCACCCAACTTTGACAGCTACATCTTGGGCCTGGTTTGGGTAAGCAGTAAAGATAGAACAGGTAGCCAGTGAAGTAAACGTCATTCTTTCTAAGAAATTATACAAGTTAAAACAAACAAACAAACATCAATCATCATGCTTTCAGTTTCTGAGATTTTAGGGGATTTTTTAAATTGTTATCTCACGTTGTTTCAAATCTACTGTGGACAATGCCAGATGCTAGTTATTGTCCTATTGTCTTGACAGGCGCAAGAGCTGAGATATCTGTTTGACTGGTTGCTGCACTTTCATGAATCAATACCTACCAACTGTGCATAAACAGAGTAGGCTTCCTGCTGCAAACATGACGCACGTACACACAGAAAATACTATGCATAGGTCAGAGTACACGCATTTGTAGGCAAACTACACATAAAATCTATTGTCTCTCCATAAATTAGACCGTATTTGGCACTAATAGACAATTCTTGTCTATTACAATCTCAATTTTTTTTTCTAGGCCAGCAGAGATACAATGTCCACATAGAAACAACTGTCCAGAGAGAAAACTAAGTCTATGAAGTAATTCATAGCTAAAGATGAACTAAAGATACTAAAGAAACTAAAGATATTCATTATATCTAGATGTATGGCGACATAACTCCTGTTCATGAATCACAGAATCATAGGGGTTAGTTAGGAGCTCTGGAGATCATCCAGTCCAACTCCCCTGCTAAAGCAGTTCCCTGCAGTAGGTTACACATGAAAGCATCCAGGCAGGTTTTGAATATCTCCAGAGAAGGAGAGTTCACAACCTCTCCGGGCAGCCTGTTCCAGGGGTCTGTCACCCTCACAGTTAAGAAGTCTTTTCTTATGTTCAGATGGAACTTTCTAAGTTCCAGTTTGTTCCCATTGCCCCTTGTTCTGTCATAGGGCACCACGGAAAAGAGCCTGGCCCCATCCATTTAACTCCAGTCCACTAGATATTTATAAGCATTGGTAAGAATAATAGAATCATAGAATGGTTCAGGTTGGAAGGGACCTTAGAGATCATCTTGTTCCAACCCCCCTGCCATAGGCAAGGACACCTCCCACTAGACCANAGATCCCTGAAGATGTCAAAGTCTGCGGTCAAAATGAAGAAGCACATGAATGACATTCAGCCATTTCATAGAAGCTGATAAACTAATGGGGTGATAATTGCTCTCCTGACCACCATCTTAAGTCACAGTGAAGAAAAATGTTGAAGTTTCTAGGCACTTATAGCTCCTCTCTCAAAGACATCATTTATAAAAGCTTAATTAGAATATATATATGTATTTTTTTCGTTTTGAAGTAGTCTTTAAAGTATGAGGCTGTCCTGAAAGTAATGCCTTCTATGTTATTTTGTTGGCCCGTGACATCAGAGGTGGATGTTGGTGGTATGGCAGTAGAGGTTGAACCTTCCCACCAATATCCCGTTCCTGGTTGTTGCCGTGTGACAGATAGCAACAGAGGGACAGTCTGACACTGTGGTGTCTGACATAGAAAGGCAGATGGAGCAAAGGGCTGGAACTGAATTCCTCCATGCAGGAAAAAATGGCACCCACTGACATTCATTAACGCTGCTGAACATTGATGGAGACCAAACAGTGGCTGTGAACACAGTGAGGGGTGGTGGCGCATTTCAGCAGTGGCAACAGTGACAGTGGCCACCTCCACCGGTGCAGATTGTTAGGAGCTTGGCATGCAGCTCTTGTTCATTGCTGGTGAAAATGCAGAGCTCACGGTGATGACTATGTTGAAAAATAGCGCTCTGTAGCTGAGAATTTGCTCTAGGAAACAGTGATATTCTGCTCTTTGTGTCATTTCCATGGAAATAAATAGGAGGCATTACATTCTGAACAACCTTTGTATTAATAATATCAACAACAACAACCTGGATTTATTTGGACCTCCAACAATAGAACTTTTTTTGCCTATTTCTGGAATGATCAAACATATGTAAACATATTGAAAACATCACTGTGTAATAAATAAAACTGAATTTCCTTTACACCAGCAACATCTCATTATCCTATATACATCGCATGCTGAAATCAAATTAGATTTTCCTTTTTTGTTTTAAGCAATCTTACTATTAGAGAACAGCCAAACACCAGAGATTACGTGTAATTACGAATTTCGTTCCTATCAAATTAATGCAAATTTCCTTCAAAACTTAACAAGCAAATAAGTACACATGAAGAAAAATTCATGTGTAGTGTTTCTTCTTAAAGCAAATGAATGTTAAATATAAAGTAACTGTTCTTCCTCTTGATTTAGCCATAATCCAAGAGATAGGTCAGCTAAGTTTGATTCAGCCCTCAGATGGAGGAAATGCAAATACCTGCAGGCAAGTTCTACAGGAATAAGCAATATCTTTCTCAGTTTTGGTCTCATTTATATTTATTAGATCTATATTAGCTGTAACAGTGTTATTATGCCTTCAGGAAAGTCTTGCTAGTATATGCACTCATTCTTGGGAAGCCATAGGAGCTAATACCTGGCTGTGATTTTCCTAAGACAAAATGCTTTAAATTTCATTAAATGTTCAATTTCAAGGAAAATGTATTAATGAGAGTTTCCAGAACTACTGCTACAGTGTGTTTCTAAGATGTAATGAATGGGGCCTGTAGTGGTGCAACTTTGGTTTTCCTTGATAATTCAATGTGAACATTAACAGACAAGGTTCACCTCAAATCACTTTTAATAAAAACTAAAGCAATGAGAGCTCAAACTAAGGTGTGCTTCAAATCACTGACCAATGTGAAACACTTACCAGAGTGATGTAATTAATTTAAGCCATTTATAGATCAATCTGAAGAAAATCATACCAGTATTTCTTTCTACCTTTCATTGGATTTTCTCCAAAATTTCACCAAACCTTTCCCCATTTTCCAAATAATTTTGCCATGCTACTTTTGCTCAAGTGCATTAGACCATTTCCTAAGATGAAACTTTAAACCACAGTCCATTCCAGCATATTTTGTCCTCCCTGCGGTTTTTACTGTGTAAGAAATACAAGTATCACACACCAGTTCTCAAACCTCTGATCATACTGAAGCAGATTTCAATATTAATTCGGGAAGGGAAGGGAAGGGAAGGGA
>WBMW01001651.1:0-14681 GCA_013396635.1 Penelope pileata
TCAACTCGTCCATCAGCACTGCCATGTCCTGTTTTGCTCTCCAGCCATGTCCAGTGTGTCCTGGTGCTGGGGTGGCTCCTCCCTGGTGCAGGGCTCTGCACTGCTCCCCATTGAGCTGCACAAAGCTCCTGTCAGCACATTTCCCAGCCTGTCCAGGTTCCTCTGAGTGGCAGCATGGCCCTCTGGCCACCACTGCTTCCAGTTCTGTGCCACCTGTCAAATGTGCTGGGGGTACATGCTGCCTGTCTTCCACATCATTAATGAAGATGTTTAACAGGACTGGCCTGGGGTGCACTGCTAATTACTGGTCTGAAGCTAGACCTTACACCACTGGCAACCCTCTGAGCTCAGTTGTTCAGCCAGTTTTAAATCTACCTCACTGTCAGCTTATCCTGCCCATATTTCATCAGCTTCTCTAAGAGAATCTTCTGGGAGACAGTATTGAAGAACTTGCTGAAGTCTAGGTAGACAATATCCTCTGCTCTCCCTTCATTTTTGTACTTTCTTTATACTTTGCCTGTACTTTGTGACTCCCTCACCATGGTTGCTAGAGGGGCAGAACTAAGTGCACCGGCATACAGTTTTCAAAAAAGTGACCTCGTCAGAAAGCATCTGCAGCACTTTGTAGGAATCTCCAAGTATGACTGATATTAACGAGCACACAGTTGCTTATTGAATCATTTGCAATTTCACTACAGTTTTAAGGGCTTTAAGAGAGAAGTGTAAGGCAGTAGATAATACTGTGAGTAAATTCTTGAAGGATTTTAGTAAGAATTTAAGTCAGCTAGCCGTTTGCCCTAGCAAAGTGAATCGTTCTGCCACCTAGTGGCAATACCTCACTGTAGAGCAGTAGTTAATCCTGATATGGTCTTCTTGATGATTCTTGCACTTCTATTATTTTCTCGTAGTTGTTTCTTTTTTATGTGTAAAAACCTCTTTCTAGTAAAAGAAGATGAAGCATTGATCAATGTCAGAGAATGTCGATGGATATTCTTATATGTACCGAGAAGCCTCAATAAATAGAAAGATCAAGAATATTGAATAAAAATATTTTACTAGCAGTATCAGTCACATCTAAACACCAACATTTGAACAAACACTCAATAAAGAGGTGAGTTAGGAGAAAAAAATAATTCTCTAGCATTTTTGTAATAAGTCAATTACATCTGGTTTTCTTATCTCCTATATCAGACATAAAATTCAGTGCTTAAAAAAGAATTTAAATTGACAAAAATAAAAAAAATTAATGGTGCCTGTTCCAATCACTCTGTTATATCATATATATGCTCTGCTCTGGAATATACCCATATCCTGTCATGATATCTTCCTGAAAAGTGTGAAGGTTAATGACACGTGCAGCAAAACAATTTCTCCCACAGGAATTAATGTAAAAGAAGGTATATGTGCATGGACTAAAGCAGTATTCACAATTTAGATACTCAGGGTCAGAATCCATGGTTTGGGTGATGGAGAGCAGGATCATCAACTGAATGAGATTCTGGCTTTCTGGGGGCTGGCACTGTGGAGCAGTTCACTGTTGCGAAAGATTCCAGTTGCTTTGTCTGCAGCCTGGGCATCCTACTTATTCCCAGCCATCATCCAAGACTGGCTTAACTGATCCCAACTTTTCTGAAGAATATGATGATTATGAAAATATACTGCTTAGAGGGAGGTAGCAGGAGCACTTGCAGTAGAAAATTTACATTGTGCCTCTCCACAGGGAGAGATCATGGGACTTGAGAGAGGCTTTGGCAGCAGAACACAGGATGGGCGTCAATGGTATGAGCCTGATGATCTGTTTATGTGGGTTCCAAATACTTGCCATGTGAGTGGCCATGCCAGACTGATCTCACAGCTTGAGAGGCAGTTCGTACCCAGCTCAGCTGGTTGTTAAGGAGGATGATGATCTGAAGTAATTTCTAAGGAATGATGGTGGGATGTAAAGCAAAAGCTTCTCCTTCAACATGACACTTAGATAATTACAGAATCATAGAAACACAAGGTTGGAAAGGACCTACAAGATCATCTAGTCCAACTGTCCTCCTATCACCATCCCTACCCACTAAGCTACTAAATCATGTCCCTTAGCACCTCATCCAGACGCTTCTTGAACAGCGCCAGGGATGGTGACTCCACCACCTCCCTAGGCAGGCCATTCCAGTGCCTGACCTCTCTTTTGGAGAAAAAATTTTTCCTCATATCCAATCTACATCTTCCCTGGCGCAACTTGTGGCCATTCCCTCTTGTCCTGTCTGTAGTTATCTGGGAGAAGAGGCCAACCCTCTCCTCACCACAACCTCCCTTCAGGAAGCTGTAGAGTGCGATGAAGTCTCCCCTGAGCCTCCTCTTCTCCAGACTAAACAATCCCAGCTCCCTCAGCCGCTCCTCATAAGACTTGTGCTCTAGACCTCTCACCAGTTTTGTTGCCCTTCTCTGAACCTGTTCCAGAGCCTCAATGTCTTTCTTGTAAAGAAAGATGATGATGCTGAATATCTGCTTGAGACATTACATGCACTCTGGGCACAGGGATTTTGGCACTGACTTCAGCATAATCAGCGCTGGCTCCTATACACAGCCATGGGCCCTGGTCTTACCACTGCAGTGCTGCACTCTCATACATCCCATTCTTCTCACCAAAACTTTTTGCAGTCTGTTTCACAGCCTACCAGAGGTTTTGGGACAAGATACTTCCTAGATATGAAGAGAACCCATAAAAATCAAAATACACACTATAAAAGGACAGTATGGTCTCAGCATGCATTGAATTTCGTTGAAATGATGTTTCCTATTTATACATAGAGAAACAGTCTTTAGGTAAACAGGGAAGATATGATATAAAGCCTGTATTAATAAAGCAGTCACCTGGTCACTCTCCCAAAAGACGATTATTATTTACTGGAGAAGGATGAATGCTTATTTTCTGGACATGTACACAAAGGTGGGTGCTTTTTGTCATAGTTGTGGTGAGAAAACACACATCTGTGGTGGGACAGATTCATCTTCCTAGCATGGAGTATGACACACAAGTAATGGCTCCTCTGGCACAGTTGGTATTTCTTACAGATATTTATTTTTCTGTTAACTCTATGTCTGCTTTACAGTAATACCACAAGGATATTTTTAGGGGATGTGGGAAAAAGCAGTATAACTTTGTAAATCTGTCTACTCAAAATTGGTATTAGAAATACAGAACTCTCTCATTGTAATAACTTACAGTGTAACATCAGCTATGCCTTTCCAGATCTTTATATGAGCTGGCTTTTTCCTGCATAACTTTAGCACTGGGTTTCTTGGATGTTTAATAGCTGCTCAGGGGACAATTACAGCACCACTGTAAACTTTTTACTCCTAAGCCAATGCAATGCTTTCAACGTAATTCCATGCTATCACCATTTTGCCTTGGTGTGGCTGTATTCATAGAACATGAACAAAAGCTGCTGCTGGTGAGAAGGACTTTACATGAGTATTGTCTGCAAAGCCTGGCAGTTAATTTTCAAACACTAATTCCTCCTAATGAGTTGCTACTCCTGAATGTTTTTGGAGAGTCACAAACAACATTTGCCAAATCTGACAGCTGCAGTGCTAGGAAGTCATGAGACAGCAGGGAAGACCCAGGAGCACATGTGGACTGCAGGCAGCTGGCGGGCAATTAGGTAGAACCAGGTGTTACAGAAAGCTCTGCACAGTGGGTGCAGCCCAAGGAAGATGAGGCAACACTGCCTGCTGACATAGAAAGTGGTAGGACTGCTGAGACATGAGCTGGTGACACATCATGGCCTCTCTGTGAAATACGTGGTCCCAAGGCTGCAGTAAGACCCCTGCCTTGCTGCTAGCTGCGTCTGTGCAGGAGCAGGCTGGGAGAACTGAGGTGGCTAGAAGTGACTCCCTCATGGCGTGCATTTACATGATCTTTTACAATGGGCAGGTAGAGCTGACGTGCAGCCCATCGGACTACAAGATGTCATCCACATTTAGGCTACAGGCATCTCCCGCCGCCGAGGGCTGCCCTCAGTCACGCAGCAGCTGTCCTGCTGCTCTGTTCACTCAAGGGGAAGCCTGGAGGCATGGAGGGCGGCAGGTGGAGCTGGGCAGTGCTCCAGCCTCCCTGAGTTGTTTGCCAAGGTGTCTCCCTCACATACCATAGGTCTGCAAAAAGGCCTTGGGAGCCCTTGCTGTTCCCCAACAGATGAGATCCCCATGTAACGCCATGTCCAGGAGATGCCAGCAGCACTGCATGGATGAAGGGCAGTAGTGCTTTCAGGGACAGCAGCTCTCCAGCCTCCCGTGCGTTCCCACACCTCAGCCAAACTGCTGCCTTCTGCCACTTCCACGTGGCAAGAAGAAAGCACCCGGCCTTGGGAACAGGTGGGGTAGGGTGGGCTTGCAGTGAGGCACTTTGGGTGAACGATGCAGCAGTGCTACGTCAACACTAACAGATTTCCTCACTGACACACAACATTTCATAGGCAACAAATGTGATCCTCATTTGGGGTTAAGTGCTCCCCCCTCCATGCCTTCCCCAGGCTGCTGGCACCATACAGCCAATGAGACCCATGGCAGCTCTGCACCAGCCCTGTTGGATGATGCTGAATAGCTCTGCTGTAAGTAGGTCAAACATGCTCACATGGAAGCAGCACTTGTCTTAGTCACTTCAGAGCATGTTTCCCTCGAGAAGAAAACAACCCTATGTGGAGGACAACAGTATGGTGCGAAGCCTCTGAGACAACATAACTATCGCAAGAACTCCCTTTCCCCCTCCATAGTGGACATCATGAACAGACAGACTGGGTGTTGTCACATTCCCTGCACTGTGCTCATAGCCCTGCAGTGAATGTGCGTCCATGGGTTTCCTGCTGTGGCACCTAACTGATGTCCTGCTCTGCAGCTGCCTGCATGAAACAACTCAATACAACCAGACTGCACATCTTTCCTTTCTCTGCATATGCCATTGTCAGATGCCTCACAAGCTACATGGGAATATGATCTGGGGATGAACATTTACTTGGCTGGGCCACCACAGAGCTTGGCCACCTTTTAACAGTCCAAGAGGAAACAGACTTATGTACACAGACCTACACCTCCCTAACACTCTCATCCCTCCCTGTTCTTCACTGTAGTCCATCCCTCCCAGCAAGCAGCTTTCCAGCATAGAAAATTCTACTTTAAAAATGACCTTGGTCTTTGTTCCTCAATCAGCATTTCTGATTTTTGTCTGTCTTCTGAAGACACCCAGTGTGCTCCAGAATACAGAGGCCAGCAACTATAGTGCGTGAAACTGTGCTGGGTCACGTTGGTACTTCAGAGCACTATTGCAACAGTGTGATCTGAGACAGATATCTTTCCCACAACTGACTACTATCCTAGGACCCTCCCAGTAACAAACTTTGTTAAGCTGTTGTGCAGAAGGAAAGCCCCTTTGTAGTCCCTACTGTACCTGATGACTACAATTCCAGAGGTAAGACAAGCTGCCACCTCCTTGAATTTCAGGCTGCCATGAATTTCAGGCAGATGTCTCCATTTTCTTGTTTGGAAACACAGACATGGTTTCTTTCCTCCTTCTGTTGCTGACTTGACATCATCTGGGCTGTGCTAGAGGGAAGCCTCAACTTGACATCACAGCAGCTTCATCTTTGTCTGTCACTCTCTCTCCCTTTGCTGCTCAGAGAATGGTTTTGCTGTGACAGCTGACATTTATTCACAGAACAATACCCCAGAGTGACTGCTGTCTCTGCTGCTGCAGCTCCTGCCAGCCTTTCCATCCCCAAAAGGCTTGGGGGTGGCTTTGTCCAATACAGTTCTAGGAGAAAAGGGAGGGGTGCAGCAATGCCTTTCAGATTCTCCTCACCTTTTAGCCCTGTTGCTCTTGGACACTTGTATATATCAGGGAGATATGCAGAGCCGCTTGTTCTGACCCTGTCCAGTCCTAAAGTTCATCTGGGGCCTTAACTCACCCTAATCCCTATTTACTTTAAATGACATTAGCTTTATACTAGTCTAGTGCACGATGTCCTAAACAAGCCTGCTGCCTCCATCTCTTCTGTGGTGTTCACTGACCTCTAGGCTAAGCAGTGTGGAGCAGGAGTTTTTACTAACAAAGGACAAAATTCATTCTCCTTCCAGGCACATTACTCTAGAGATGTCTTTTTGGTGCAGATATAGTTAGGTTATGCACAAGGAGAACAGGCAGTCAGTCCTTGAGAATGGCACTGGGCATGAAATGCCTACATCGCAAAGGATGGCTTAGAGGATATATGTCAGTTGCATATACACGAGGGTCATATAGGCATCACACAGACCAAAATATATCTAAATTAAACTGTGCACCAAGCACAGACATCTCAATGCAAGAGGAGGATGTGTTATAAAGTTGTGGGGAAGTAGTCAAGATGAATCATCGTCATGTACTACAATGTCTAAAGTGGCACCAGAAGCCTGTCTGCTTTCAGATCTGAGCCATACTCTCGATGTCCTGCAATTTGATGGGTCCCAAATCACCTTACCTTCTTTATGCCACTGACATGCAGCTCTCTGCTTGGGCATGAAATGAGGACAGATAGCTTATTAGTTTTTGGCTATGCGGAGGCAGCCACCTAATTCCAGTCTGATATGCACAAATGATTAGATTTTCCAAAGACCTGGGTATGAAGGCCACTTGTCTGCTGAATTCTAATTTGCACTGTGTTGGTGGAACACTCTGTGCTGCCATATCTTTTCCCTGAGGCTTCCTTACTAAGATGGATACTGTGTCTGAAAGCTCATCACATTCAGTAGTAATCTTCCCCAGCCCCTCCACTATTTATTTTTAGATTTAAATAAGAAAAAATACCCATCTACAATCCTAGACCCTGACAGCTATTTGGGATCAGAAGCAATGCAAAAATAATCATGCTTGTGCACGGCAACATTAACTTCCTTTAACCAAGCAGCAATTCAAAGCAGTGTAACAAGCTCCACCCCAGAACTGTTTTATCATCTATCTGCTTTTAAGAAGATTAAGCTGTTATATTTCTCTGCTGCTTTCATCTTCCCTCTGTGAGTGCCATCCAGGCCTCCAGGCGAGCATAGCTGCTTATCCTCATCTGGAGACTTCAAGACAGGGAAAACAAGAGAGAGAGCAAAAAATGCAGTCCTACTTGTCAACAAGCTGTGGATATGTATGGGAAGAGCTGTACATAAAAGACTATATTTATATACTATATCTAGCATAAACTCAGAGCTAGGATGCTGCTTGAAAACTTTTGTCATGCACTAGAACATTGATAGCCAGTTCTAAAGAGATCCAGATCACCCCTATAATTAGTCCCTATTATTGTCTCTGTAGATGGGATGTTAAGGCTACAATTTCCTATTAGTTTACACCAATTAGTCAGTCCAATTCATGGTTAAAGCATAGTAGAGAGGCCAGCAGTGTCTTTCTTGGGGAGAAGTAGAAAAAATAATGAGCATTGCAAAGAGACACTTTAGAGAAACTCTTTTTTAAGTTCTTCTTTCCTGTATGCATTTCTGCTTCTTTCAATCATAAGAATTATTTGTCGTTTCAGTTTGTCATTAAAAATACCACTTACCTGATTTCATGCATTTTAATACATCTCTATGATGTGTTAAATTCATGGAGCACCCTATTTGTACAGTGGATTTTGACTTGGACTGGTAAAGCAAAGCTTTAAGTTAATATTTAGTAGGTCTCTGGAATTATATAAAGAAATGTCTCATCCTTTGATGTTTGTATCAATGCAAGCTGTTGTTGGTTTTAATCAAATACAAAGGACTGCATTTTAAACCAAATGTCGTGTGGGGAAATTAGACAGGATTTTGCGAAAAGGAGCCAACTACTGTGAAGATCTCTGAGGTGCCAATGCTTCTATAAATGCAGTCACTTCTTTTGCCCCCTTCGACCAAGTCCTTGAGTTGTCAGGAACTTGACACAGACCTGAGCAAAGTCATCCATTCAGTTCTTTGGGTTTTTCTGTTTTTTATTTTAAGAAAGTACTTCAGTAAATGCCTCCAATCCCACTCCAAGTCTATTCCTCTTTACAGTCCTTCATACAAGCTCTGGAACTCTCCTTTTGCAGCTTCCTCAGTAATTCAGAACACAAAGCACTGTAAAACCCTTCCAGCCTCAAGTCATCTATGGGCCACGGAATTCCACCCAGAGAAGTGCCTTCCAGAACATTCCAGTTCCTTCCCAAAGTGCCTGGTTTGCTGCTAAGTTTCCAAACTCTTCCCACTACGCTGAATCTTTTCAAACAAAATGTATGGTTTGTATTATATGGCAAGCACCTGCTATTTACAAAGGCAGCAACAAATTTTCCAAATTTTCTTCCTTGCGTGTCATTTCAATCCCTCAGCTAAAAGTGCAAAAACAGAGGCCTGGGTAACGCTGTGTTTGAACGGGCAGGGTCTCAAGCATGAAGTCATGTCCATGATTCCTATTTCAGATGTGCAGTACTGTTGAGTTTTAGGACAACATGAAAAAGAGGATTTCTTGGAGAATTATGGTTATCTTTTATGGAAAGAGTAGGATTCTGTAGAATGAATTCTACCTTGAGAACCAGGTTTAATCAACAGTGATACTGTTTGGCATTTCTCTGCTAAGTTTCGATTCATTAATTTGTAGAAATGTAGATACAACTTCCAGTTAATTGTTGTTTTAGTTGGTGCTTATTATCACTAAACATCTATACTACAGTTCACCAAGCTTTTTCAATCACAGTTGATGCATTAATCTACAAACTACTGCATAGGTAGATAGACTGAAGAATTTATTGTCTCATACAAATAGCAAATACAGAATGTGTATCAATCACAACGTGTGGTTAACATTGTGAATGCAGCCAGCTTTTTTATTTCTTTAGAGCACAGTGGAAAGAAGGACATAGTGACATTTATCTTTCTCTTGACTGTACAAGGGTTCCTATATCAGAAATGCTGTTCTGTCTGAGCATAGACATTTTCCTCTCTTGCAAGTATCTCAGTATACTTAGCTCTCCTTCGTTTCCTTTCCTGTTGCCTGAAGAACAGCAAAAGTAAAATGAACTGTTGCAGCCTTGCTGCTCATACCATAGGCACCCGCTGCATCTTGTGGGCCACTGCTATCAGGCTGATTTGCAAATCCTGAAATGAGAACCTCATGTCTTCTAGGTCCCTCAGCTATGTATACGTGGTCCCACAGGACTTGATTGAAATTACTGAGGCTTAGAACAGAGTCTGTCACAAAAATCATTGTTTCTAACAGCACTCAGTCGCAATATCTTTGAAAGGTAACTCAAGTCTGGACCAATGTGGAACTCACCCATCTGCCAGAGATCTCCTTGTGCCTTCCACTTGTGTACTGCATTTCATACTTTTGCCATTCCTTTCTGAGAGAGAATTTGTTCTTTTTGAGATACTCAAGTGTTTTTTCAGCTTTGCCCATGTGTTTGTGCAAAGATCTAGGAACTGGCGATCTATCAATAGCTGATCAATTGTCAGAGGAATTATTAGTGACTGTGTGCCAATAATCCTTAAATTCTTTTTTTATGCACTGGTATCTATTGTGAGACTATCCCAGCTTTCAGAAACTTCAAGCCAGGCCTCAGTTATCTGCCTGGAGAACTAACTGCTTTCAGCAAACAGTTAAGAAAAGATCTCCAATGCCTTTTGCTTATACAGCTTGTCCGTAACTAACCAACCAGCCACGTATTTCTTCAGAGACTAACAACCAGTTCATCTGCTAAGAGAAGATTTCTAAACTCGTGTGTAATAGTGCCCGGTAGTGACATTAGTGCCATAACAACAAACCTGACTTCAGAAGTGACATTCTACATTTTTTGTAAAGCTTGCTTTAATTTTTTCTTTCTGTCTTCTGATTCTTTGTTTAATCCATTGCCTTTGAAAAGCTGGAAGGCATTTTGCAACATCCTCTATTACTTGTGGAGCCCAGGTGAGGTCTGTCATGCGAAGTGAGTAAAAAGTAGTGCCGTTTGCATTAAGCCTTAGAAATGTTGGCTTTGAAATTAATTTTTAATCTTCTAGTGGCACAAATTTCCGAGAGGGTTTGCCTACTTCTGTTATATTCTGTTACTGTGCTTTGTGAAGTAGGAGTTGCTGGTGCCTAAGGGAGGGAAATACAAGGCACAGTTGTACCGTAAATGGTTATCGGTTGTCAGAGCAACTTATGCCAGTCATCACTAATAACTTACATGTGAACAACTCTATGTAAAGTGACTTCAAAATGAAATGTTGTCAAGCTGTTTTCCCTTGGACTTTCCAAATCTAGTAGTCAAATATATAACAATGTCCAGAGAAACCTCTAAATTCTACCTGCCTGTCTGTAAGATAGAAGAGGGAGACAGGCAAATATCATATTTTTGTCATTTTATCAATAGACTTTTTTCCCATCCAACGAGCTCCAAACTTCCCCTTAATCTCCAGTTTCTCCTCAGACGACACCGTGCATGTACGTGTTCAACTGACCTCTGCTGGAGAGAAAGCAGCTCGTCAGACGGGCGTAATTGCTAACCATTTTGCCCTCTGTTGATCTAATAATGTAATTTGAGGCTAAAATAACTACCTTCTGAATTCACAGAGCAAGAAGTTTAAATTTAAAGTTTCAAAAATAATCTTAACTTTGGCCTACTGCACATTCACCTGGTAATTAAGCCAGATACATAATCACTTAATGCCTGCTGGCAGCATATAATGGGTTGGAAAATATTATGGATTTGTGTTCAACAGGAAAATGTGAAATTAATACACTTCCTGTGGTGTACTGAAATGACTGAATGTTTTTAATGAAATGTTGTTAAAAAGACAGTATTGATCATGATGATTTTTTGTAAAAAATCAGTTTATCTCCTAGAAATATAAAGATTGTATCCCTGCTTTGTAAAATTAGTAATAATACAGTTTGCCTCCCTAGAACTAGAAATACACAAAAATGACAAGAGCTTATGCTGTGGAAGATTATAGAAGATGGTGGTGGGAATGAGGTCAAAGAGAATGGAGCATTGCTTGTAGGGAAATTAGTTATTCCTTCAGATAATTATTTAATGGGACTGGCTGCCTGTTTTTCTCACATTCCCCAAGTTTGTCAGTTGTGGGATCACCTATTGAAAATATAGAGCCAGACTTGCTTCCCTCCAACTCTCCTCACAGCAGGTAACTTTGAAGAGAAGGTGTGCATTTTTTATACTGCTGGAGCTACTGGCACTCTTGGCAATCTCTTTTGTGTACGTTCCCCATTAATCAATAAGCTTTTGTCCAGGTCTGTCATTATGTTTCATGAGTGCTGTTTCATGAGTGTCATTTTCACTTTTCCTTTGACATTTCCATTTTGTTGCTTTATTTTTGTACTTGAAAAAGAGCAAATATTGTGAATTTTAACAAGTATCAAAACTGTGTCCCATTGGAGAGGGTTTTACAGTGCTTTTTAAATAAATTAATGCGTGAGCTATTAGTAGGACAAAAAATATCATTATTTTGTAACAAAAATGTGGAACTTAAGAAGCTTTACAGACTTATTTACAATGTACAAATAGCACTGAATGCTATTTTTAATTTATAGCTACTTAATATGAAATAGTTGGGAAAGCGCTACACCAGTGTGTGTTTTTGACCTGCACAGTCAAAAGGCCAGAGGTAGGTAAGGGATTCTGCACTCCTTCGTGTTCAAAACATGCTCGATATCCTCATACAGTACGATGGCATGATATGATACCATGTTGTGTGTACATAGTATCAAGGTACTCTTGTTGGATATGTAAGACACCATTTTAACAATAGTAGATTCTCATCAGTCATCATTGAACCAATCTTTTTTGTCAGTTCAGGAGTACTAAATGACTCCAAAGCCCTCTTAGAAACCAGTCAGGAGTAATTTAAATGAATCAGCAAAGTTTGCAGTGAATTTGCAAATGGCACACAATCCAAAGAGTCCTAAACAAATCCCAGGGGATTTATGTTAAAGTTGAAACTAAGGCCAACACTCCCAAAAGCAACCAGCAGTTTCCAAAGCTCAGTTTTGAGCATCTGATTTTGAAAGGGCCTCACTTTCAGAAAGAGCTACAGACTGCCCCAAATGTGAAATGCTTCAAAATATGCATTTAAAAATAGAGGCTCTTCCCATGTGCCCCAGGCTGCGCAAGCAGAAGATGATGCTCTTTAAGGAACCTTACAGAAGAGCAAGACATGAATCTTTTCTGCTTCAATTAAATTGAGAAATCATTATTGATTTCAGCAAGGCTTTTGACACTGTCTCCCATGACATCCTGATAGCAAAGCTGAGAAAATGCGGGATAGATGAGTGGACGGTGAGGTGGGTTGAGAACTGGCTGACTGGCCGAGCTCAGAGGGTAGCAATCAGCGGCACAGAGTTCAGTTGGAGGCCTGTAACTAGCGGTGTTCCCCAGGGGTCGGTGCTGGGTCTGGTCTTGTTCAATGTCTTCATCAACGACCTTGATGAGGGGTTAGCGTCCACCCTCAGCAAGTTTGCTGATGACACAAAGCTGGGGGGAGTGGCTGACACGCCAGAAGGCTGTGCTGCCATTCAGCAAGACCTGGACAGGCTGGAGAGATGGGCAGAGAGGAACCTGATGAGGTTCAACAAAAGCAAGTGTAGAGTCTTGCACCTGGGGAGGAATAATCGCATGCACCAGTACAGGCTGGGGGATGACCTGCTGGAGAGGAGCTCTACAGAGAGGGACCTGGGGGTCCTGGTAGATGACAGGTTGGCCATGAGCCAGCAGTGTGCCCTGGTGGCTAAGAAGGCCAATGGGATCCTGGGGTGCATTAAAAAGAGTATTGCCAGCAGGTCGAGGGAGGTGATCCTCCCCCTCTACTCTGCCCTGGTCAGGCCTCAGCTGGAGTACTGTATCCAGTTCTGGGCTCCCCTGTATAAGAAAGACAGGGACCTCCTGGAAAGAGTCCAGCGGAGGGCCACAAAGATGATAAAGGGCCTGGAGCATCTCCCCTATGAGGAGAGGCTCAGTAAGCTGGGTCTGTTCAGCCTGGAGAAAAGAAGGCTGAGAGGGGACCTGATCCATGTTTATAAGTATCTTAGTTGCGGGAGGCAAATGGAGGTGGGGAACCTCTTTTCGGTGGTCAGTGGGGACAGGACAAGGGGCAATGGCCTTAAGCTGGAGCACAGGAAGTTCCGCACCAACATGCGGAAGAACTTCTTCACGGTGCGGGTGACGGAGCACTGGAACAGGCTGCCCAGGGAGGTTGTGGAGTCTCCTTCCCTGGAGATATTCAAGACCCGCCTGGACGCCTACCTGTGCAACCTGCTGTAGGGAACCTGCTCTGGCAGGGGGGTTGGACTCGATGATCTCTTGAGGTCCCTTCCAACCCCTGCAATTCTGTGATTCTGTGATTATTTCATCACCATGTCTTCATCCTCAGTGGATGCCATTGTTCTTCAGGGCCCATAGCTTCCTGGCCAGGTACAGTCCTGCTGGGTCTGACAGGAACTGGATGGGGTGCAAATCATATAACCATAGAATCATTTGAGTTGGAAGGGACCTTTAAAGACCATCAGGTCCAACTCCCCTGCAATGAACAGGGACACCTACAGCTAGATTAGAGTGCTCAGAGCTCCGTCCAGCCTGACCTTGAGTGTATCCAGGGACGGGGCATCCACCACCTCTCTGGGCAACCTGTTCCAGTGCTTCACCACCCTGACTGTAAAAAAAAAACTTTTCCCCTATATTCAGTCTAAATCTCCCCTGTTTTAGTTTGAAACCATTTCCTCTTGTCCCATCACCACAGACCCTGCTAAAGAGTCTGTCCCCTTCTTTCTAGTAGCTCCCTTTTAGATACAGGAAGGCCATTATCAGGTCTCCCCAGAGCCTTCTCCTCTCCAGGCTGAACAGCCTCAGCTCTCTCAGCCTGTCCTCGTAGGGGAGCTCACCCTTGATGGTTTTTCAGTGCTGTGGATACACCACACTCTTCTCAGGACAGGTTCTGGACCTGGAATGACATTGGCTGCTATGAGTGCATCTCAACAAAACAAACAAAATGTAGCTCAAGGCACACATTTCAGAACAGAAGATGGACATACCCATGCTGGGAGAGGAGCTGGTGTACTGCTGGAAGGAGCTGGGCTCTCCTCTCTGGTCCCTGTTCCCACAGAAGCACCATAAGGAAACAGGGCCAAAAGGACACCTCCACTGTTGGTCAGCCATGCCCTCCTCTAACTGTGAAGGACGGGCAGCATTCACCAGCTCTGCAGCTTTCCCATTTTGTCCCCTGTGAGACAGCGCCTCAGCAGGAGCTCTCTGCTGTCACAGCTGCTGGCCATCACAGGGCTGATGGCCGGGCTACCATGGGGCTGATGGCAAGGTGGCTGTGGGAACAGTGGCTAGGCTGGCACGGAATGATACCTAGGCTGCTTTAAGGGTGATGGCTAAGCCGTGGTGGAGGTGCTGACTAGGTTGGTGTGGGGCAGATACCTAGGCAGCTATTGGGGTGGCAGCTAGGCTGGCAGGAGGTGACAGCGAGGCCATCACAGAGGTGATAGCTGGGCTGCCAAGGAGCCCAGGGCTGCACCGTTGTGGGGGTGACACCCGGGGTGGCAGTGAGGGGACCTGGAGCAGCCCCGTCTGGCCGGAGCTGCGGGGGCGGGCACTCCGAACGGGCCCTGGGCCCCCACCCTCGGGGCTCCGGGCCCGGCGCAGCCCCGGCCGCCACCTGCCCGCGGCCCC